>VXBL01003649.1:2807069-2970240 GCA_013400195.1 Aramus guarauna
AAAAAAATCAAGTAAAAATGTTAATGACTTCATGGCAATTTGATTTGGGAAGGGGGAGGAGGGAAGAGTTAGAAGAGATGTGGCTGGAATTGCTGTTGATGAATCAAAACGCCGTGCTAGAAAAGTTTCCCTTACAGAGAAGCTCAGAAGCATTAAATTGGCACTCAGAGGCACTCACTGACATCTCTGGGTCAGCTTTCCATGAAATGCAACGTCCTTTGCAATATACTGAACTGTCAAATAAGAGGCAAATGTATCAGTTTTCCCTAACACTCAGAACTTCTCTTTCTAAATTATAAAGTAAATAGATGTGATTAAGCTGCATTTGAGAGAGCACAGAGACACAGGATACTTTAACAATCCTTCCTAACGTGAGCTCTGCTAAGTGGAAAGCTTTATAGCTCAGAGCTCAAAGATGAGGTAGTATTTTTCTCATTTCAGCAGCTGTACTCAGTATTTCTGTCAATCCTGCAGTCCTCAGGGGGGACTGGTGGATCTGGCCCTGACGTTTTCTCATTTCTTTTGTATGACTTTATTGTTACAAGCTCATTTGCAATCAGGAGTCAAAGAGAGTAATCAAGTGAATGAGCTCAGTCAGAGCACAATGCTAGCTGCGATTTTATTCCCACAGAGATTGCAGCTAACACCGGTAATCAGATGTTCTTGTGGGCAGAAGCAAAAGAGGAAACCATAAATTTATGTAAGAAATGGCAAAAATGTTATTTTAAGCTGAGCTTAAAGAACTATTTACAGGAATAGGCTCAAGGAATTATTTCACGTGGGAGACAACTGCAGAAATGCTAATCTGTAACTATTACACTTCAGCACCATCCAAGTCTTTCAAAACAATCCTAAATCACATAATTCCCTCTGTTTTATACCATTTTTGTCTGCACTGGAAATTCACCCAAACTCTTAGAAGTTCTATCAGTTTTCTTACTCTCCCTTTGGCTACCAGAGAGCCTCCAGCTCACGCAGGTTAATAGGCGACCTTTGCTATTGCACCTTCAGTTGGCAGCCTACACAGTTTAGCATCCATAAGATCAGAAAATGGGAACATCTTTATGCTGCAGTCAAGGAAATGAACAGATCTCTTCCAGAAGCAGACAGCTTAGCCTGTTTTGAATTCCAGGTTCACTGTTTTATAGGAGTAGCTCATGAGACCATGTCAATTCAGAATATGATTTGGAGTTTGTTTTCATCTCTCGACTGCCTATAATTTTGGAGGCCTGGAACAAGATTAGTGGCTTTCAGTCTCAAAAAACACAATGCTTTATTGTCTTTATTCCTTGTTTGGGGGGAGGAAGGGGGAGAAGTTACAAACCCAAGCTTTGCTTCCTGCAAACTACAGAAATGTTGCATTGAAAGTACTTATATTGCTTCCAAAACTGCAAGTTTTGTCAATCCCAAGTCCTGAGAGAAACTTACGTTGACAACCTGTAAGGAAAAGAGAAGAATGGAAAGACATGTGTTTCTTTTTCAGGATGGTAACAGACTGGGCATTGAGACTTCCTGACTCACGGCTGAAATCACAGTAAGTCATCTGGCTGAAATCTTGCTCTCATGTGAAAGACCGGACCAGAGAAAACTCCTTTCGCCTGATGCGAAACAGATATAGAGCAACTTCAGATGAACGAGCAGAATAAAGCCTTACTATGGCCCTGAGACACATCACGTGGTTGAGTTGGAGATGATACCCACTTGTTAGGAAGGAACAGGCACACATTCACAGACACAAAACCCCAACCAGACAAATCCAAACTGCCCCAAACGCAGAGAGCAGCTCTGGCTTTACCCAGATTGCGAACCCTTGAAAAGCCTGGGAATCAGCAGAGCCTCGACACAGCTCTTGAGAACCAGCCAGAGCACACCGAGCAATCTGAATGCCTGCCTGTGACAGCCCTACATCCACAGGCAGTCCAGCTCTTGGAAAAAAAGATTACCAAAAAAAAAAACAAAACCCAACCCAAAAAACAAAATTTGTAATCAGGGGTTTCTAAGTGTTATCTTGGGTATATAATTCTCCTGTCTTTTAACCTTACATATAAATATACATTGACTAAATAAATCCCACAATGAGGAATTGCATACAAGAGAACATTTAAAAGTTATTGTGAGAGGATTTCTGAAAAGTGCTGAAAAATATCTTATCCTGATTTAGATTTATGAAAGAGTATAATAGTTGCATAATTCCTTTCAAGAATTTGAAGCTCTTAATTGAACAAGTGTATAGTGATTATTTTTCCTTCCTGTTATATTGCTTGTAGTGTACTATATCAATGCCCTCAGTTGTTATAAATAAATGGTGTCTTTTCAACTCCTATTTGTGAGACCTCTTTTATTCCCACATGAAGTTGCTACTGTTCTTTAGTATTTTTCCTTCCTTATCAGCTTAAGATAATAACATGGTTATAGCTTTTAAAAAGTTGTTTATGATTAATTTCTTCTAAATAGCTCAACTGACAATTAGGTTTTTTTCTTTTAAAGCATTACGGCACAGGTTGTATTCTTCATTTTACTGGTTAGCTATGTGGCTAGTCCTGGTGAAACAGTCGAGGCCGATAGGCAGAGATTTGCATTCTCCAGCAATGGCACGTAGGAGCAGCAGGAGCAAGCTTCTGCTTGTTCACAAACTGATGACTGTGTGAAACCTTGGGCAGGGGTGAGAAGACAGCTCTGGTTTCACGGGCAGGTCAATACTGGCTTTTTCAGGGTAAGAGTAACCTCATAAACCCAGAAAAATGGGATTCTTCTCACTCCTGAATTAAAATGAACACCTGTTTTATGCGATTATTTTAACATAGGATGCAAGGTAAATGTCCATAGCTTTATTTTGGTTCTCCAAATTAGAAATTGAACTAAGAGATCAAGTCTGCATGCTACCTGATGCCAAATGTTCTGGATTTTCTCATCAATATTCATAATTACCTCTGCTTTTGTCTTTGGGATTTCCTTCAGATCAATTTTGTAGGTTTTGCAGGGTTTTTGCTTGGTTGTTTTTTTTTGTTGTTGTTTGTTTGCTTTTTTGTTTGGGTTTTTTTTGGTTGGTTGGTTATTTTTTTTAAAGAAAGTTTTGCTTTAGTCCCAGCATCAGCTAAGCACCACATGACTGGTTGCTCACCCCATTGGGGTGGGAAGAGAATCAGAAGGAAAGAGGCAAAATTCGTGGGCTGGGATAAGGACAGTTTACTAGGACAGGAAAGGAAGAGGAAAAGAACCACAATACTTACAGAAGAATATGCAAAGCTGGTGATATACGGTGCAATTTGCTCACTGCCCAGGACCCAATGCCCAGCCTGTCCCCAGGCAGCGACACCATGGCCAGCTTCCCCCTTATACGCCGAGCAGGAGGCATGGTATGCAATATCCCTTTGGCTGGTTTGAATCGGCTGTCCCGGCTGTGTCCCCTCCCAGCTTCTTGTGAAAATTAACTCTATTCCAGCTGAAAACCAGGACAAAACAGCCCCCCAAACCACCACATCATTTGGGAAAATAAACTCAAGCCCCTAAAGCACAGCAAACAACCTGCAGTCCTCTAATGCTTTTATTTAACGATGGCAATTTAAATTGAGGTGGTACGATTTGTGCTCGTGCTACTTTAAATGTATACAACACAAGAGTGGCTTAGCAAGCCAGATTTCAGACTTTGAAAAAACATACGTTCATGTGTAGAAAACACGACTATAGTGGTCTTAGATGGAGCCTTCCCTTCCATAGCCATGATATTTAATATTTAGTGTTTGCAACTGCACATATGTTTATGTGCATCTTATTTATACCAGCGCAGAAGCCTTTTCTGCACTTCCCATGCACTGAGTCAATACCTTCTCTTTTTCCTTTTTTCAGTCCTGCAAGCTTTGGGGATGAGGATCAAACTCCAGTCTTTACTAATCAGCCATAGACTTACATACTTTAAATTCTCCTCACTATTAGAGACAGCCGTTGCTCATTTAGGCTGGATATAAAAGAGAAGACACTTCTAAAATAAACAGTAAATGTGACACCTGACCCATGCATCTTACAAAGCAAGCAAGTAGGATGGGATTAACACAAAACAAGAAATAGGAAATTTAGACTAAGCATTCTTACAAAAGGATTCAGAACATTCTCCTCAGATATTCCTGTAATAAAAAAAGCCCATCTGTTCTGCACAAAGCTAATGAAGTCACTTGGCATAATGTGTCTTTACTGTCCTCCTCATTGCTCAAGAAATCCTTCCCAACTGATAGAAAGACACCTATAATGTAATGTTGGACTTCCATTCTTACTTGAGTTAATAAATTACCTTAGTGGAGAAATGCTTTTAATTTAAGATCTTAAATATTTCATAAATTTTATTATTTTAAAGATTAACAAAGAAGGGAAGTTAAAATTGATTTATCATGAGATCCAGGTCATTTTAGAATCAGCTATATTAACAAGGATAATAGTTTCTTTTTTAGTCTAGATGAAGCAATTTATGAGCACTAGGAAATTTTGCAGATTGCCTGTGGGTAGAGCTTGGCATCTGTGTAATTATGTGGGATCTCTGAAGGCATTTAAAGGCCAATTGGCTGCTTTTAAATCATCTCTTTAAACTGGTAACAACTAGGATATAAAGATTTTGTGGCCAAATTAAAGAACTGTATTTCAGTGTTGCCAACTCTGGCCCAGCAATTCATGAGCCTCGAAAGTTCATCCCTGGATATATTTTATAGAATATATATTAAAAATTAATCACAAATTTGATGTTGGAAAAGACTAATTAATCAATTTTAAAAGAAATTAAAACGTTCTAGAGCCATTGGAGCAAGATTTGAATCAGTGAATGCTTTAATTCTAGGAAGTAACTGACAAAGCTTGCCTGGTTACAGGGATCGGATCCAGGAAAAGCAGGTTTTCTTGGCCTGTTCTTCACGTGTTTCTTCACGTATGCCCGCCAGTATTAGCGCTCTGGCTACCTATCAGAAGGGAACTACTGTGCACACTGCTGTCAGTCTGCTCATAATTAGACTTCTCACCACTAACGCATGCACCAAATCATTCCCAGTATCCAATTTTACTGCCTATTGTATTTTAAAAGGCAGAAGAAGCAGTTTCCTGCCTTCGTCCGTAGCGTTCATATTATATATAATAGAAATATATATTTCCCTGTCACCTCTGTAGATTACAATAAGTCCCTCTAGATTGGTTCAGTTCTCAGTTTCTACATTGCAATTGAGCTGTGTATTTTCACATGGTTGCTAACGATAACTTTGGTTACATACATTAATTAAAAGACATTATAGCACGGCTCAAAGATTTTTAGTAAAAGCTATGCTGAACACGTGGTTCAGTGTGCTGACGAGTGGAGATGCTGGCTTTCTCACATAAAGAAATGCGCTGATGGAGACTGTTGCTGACTGCTTCGAGCTCTCCTCCCAGCTTTTCCTTACCATGAACCATACCGTCTGGCATTGCACAAAGGCACCAAAGGGCAGAGCTGAGCTGTGAACAAGCCTGTTACACTCAGATCTTCTGCATCCACTCATGAAATCCTCTTGCTTTTGAGCACTACTACCAGGCAGCTGGACGCAGCGGAGCAGCAGCTAATACACAGAGCGTCCTGAGCGAGCCAGTCTGTTTAAAGCACAAACCCAGCACACCTATGCACATTGCATGATGCTGAAGGGGAGGAGAGAAAAAAAAAACCTGAGGACATGAAATGTGTCATGCATTGATCTTTCCTACAATTTTCTATGTTGTCTCTTACAAGCTGTATCAATTTACGTCTTTCAGGCATTATAAATCTGATGAATCCAGAACAATTTCCACCAAAATGTCAGCAGTGCAAACTATTATGGAAGAGATTTTTCTTTACAGAAAATCGCAAATGCCTGTATTACTTTTGATTAGAGCATAAAATTCAGAGCTCAGCATTTGAAGAATTAAGGGACTATAGTACCCTTTGCTGTAAGAAGAAAAAAACCCAACAAACTAGTTACTAATACTGCTAGGAAAGTATAATTTATTTCATGATAATTTATAGTAGGAATGAAGATATACTTGTCTTTATGCAAAAACTGCTTTACTTTTATTGAACAACTGGGTTTTTAGCTACTCCTAGAGATCTAATGTCTATTAGTCATGGAATCACAGAATTACAGAACTGCAGGCAGCACTAGGAAATCATTGCGTGAATCTACTTGCCTTGTTCCTGACAGATTTTTGTATATCTTGTTCTTAAAATCCTCTGTTTATGCAGATTCTCTTACTTTCCTAGGCAAGCAATCCCTGTGCTTCATTGTCCCCAGAGCCACAGAAGCAGCAAGTTGCATTAAGGTTGTCATTTCTGACTGGTTCCTTTGATCAGTTGTGTGTCAGAGTGATGATCACTACAAAGAATCTGATCTCACATGTTCAGTTAATCAGTTCCCTTCTCTCCTAAGGAGCCAAACAACACCCATCTCAAAACTGACAAGTTTTACCATTACAGATGGTAATTTGGAAAAACAAACAAACTGCAAACAAGCTGGGTTTTATAAGCATGTGCAAGCTGCTAAATAGTAGTGTGGTTATCTGTCAGGTATTTACAGAACTCAATAACATAAATCAAGGAAATGTATAATTAAATGGAACTCCAAAGTGAAAGCATTCACTCGAGCTCAGAAGTATGCATTGATTTAGATACTCTCAACGGCTCATTCGGGTTTATTCCTTCAGCAGTGATATTAAAATTGCAGATCTTTTCGAGGAACAGAATTGGTGATTATATTTGCACGCTGTTCAGTTACAGATACAATTGCATCTTCTATTTTACCGTATTTTTCCTATCAACCTCTCTATATCATGTTCTCAATTCCTAATAGAAATACTTGATCAAAATATTGGTCAATAGAAAAACAATATTTAAGCATTGATTAAAAAAATAATGAAAGCTGTCTAGAGATGAAAATCCTACTTTCTACTCTGCTTTATGTCTGAGATAGAAATCCTACGTTCTACTTTGCTTTATGATCTTGTTCTTAATATAACCTACTTTTCCTGCACAGAAACCTCAGGTTCAGACAAAAATTGTATGAGAACCTTAATTACCTGCTTTGAGAATACAGCTGAAATTAATTATGTAGAAATAGGTTTGAATAAAAAGAATCAAAATATCTAAAAATTTAAACCTGAATTCTGGTTTCTGTGGTATTCAAAAGTATGATGGTCTATGAATTCAAGGTTGATAACAACATTAATTTAATTATAATTAAGTACAAATGCAGCACAATATTTCTTTATGGAGTTTCTGTGTCTCTTTACAGAGTTTGTGGCATAAAATGAGGGTAATTACATTTACTTCCTTTGTAAAGTGATTTGTGATATACTGATGAAGCCTTTGTATGAAAGAGGTAAGTATATTATTACTAAGTCATACGGCTCAGTACATTAGTAATGCAATTATCTCTTCATAAGTAAGAGTAAATTACTTCTTTGCTTATGAACTGAATTCACAACAAGATTTCTACTGCTGCACCTCACCATTTAACAAAACTCTAACCATCCAAATCTCTCATCTACAGTATAGTTAAGAATTCAGATATTTTTGAAGTGTTGCAATATTTTGAAATATTATAAGACTAATAAAAACAAAATTAAAATTTAATCTGTATTGTCACTCTAATTATAGAGAATAATTTCAGTAGCACTTGTGCAACCTAAGAGCTTATTTTCAAAACGCGTTTGTGGAAAAGTCTCATTCCAGGTAAGTCGAAGATTTAACACGCGAGAGGTTTACTTAACTTTCAGACTCCCAATTCCCGGACTGGAAGCAGGAGCCTCCAGTAAGGCTGCTTAAAGATTCCCTGGCTCAGTTGACCTGTTAACTGCTTTATGTCAAATCCTTAAGTGCACACCAGCTCGTTGGAGTGACCTGGGTCTCACAGGTACAACTTCTGTGGTCACCATAGTCCCAACATCAGGGTTAGAGAGAGCTTTCAGTGTTTTCCTTGGTTTTGTCATAGTAGGAATTAATTTAGCTATTTGCAACAAGCAAGAGAAACACAATGCCTTTTCTTCTGCCCTGCCCGAGTCTTGCACTCCAAGGATTTGAAAAAATCCTTGTTAGGATCAGCAAGCTGACCTGCACAGCAGCCTTCGCACAGTCATCTCCGCTCAGATACGAGCTGGTCCAGGACCGCCCGGCACTGCTGGAAGTGGTGTTAGTGTTTCAGCCATTGCCCACCCTGCTTTTAGGCCAACTCGCCTGCCCATACTGAGCACAAAAGGGCAACAGTCCTGCAGCGGGAAACTCACCCTCAAATCTTCAGAGGAGCCGCCGTCATTCCTGATCTGATCCATAGTGGCTGAGAGGAGTCAGGACCCAGCTCAAAGAGCAAATTCTGCATCAACATATTCCTGACGTTGCCTTTTTTTAAATTGAACCACAAAGTTGTCTCAGCTAACTCAGCCTTACAAGACCATTAACTTCCCTAAAACTTGTTTCCCTGAAGGGTTTGTTTACTGCTACTCGGCAGGTTTAACCTGTGTGATACCTGCACATCCATCCACGATGATTCTCACTTGTTTTGCACATTTAGGGGATTTGGAGACTAAACTATAAATCAAGTAAATCAAGAATAAAAAGCATATTTATTGGTACAGCCTAATTTCATGCTTTCACATTCACTGTTCCATGATAGATCTCCTGAACAGTGAAATGACACGAGCTGCCCAATCAATAGCAGAAAATTAATTCAGACAGCTGGCTATGATTTAAATAAGCCAGTAGGCAAAGATTTGGTTGATGGCAGCAGTGGACACAACTAGCAGTAGCCATGGATGTTTCAGCGTAAGGTCAACTTCAGCATTAACACCACAAGACTCTAACAGAACAATTTAGCTTGGTTTACAGTTTCAAATGATTTATTTAAGGTTCTGATGCCTTTCAAAAGGCTGTTAGTTATTAAAACATCATTTACACTCTGCCCCATAACAGCCAAAAAGGGTACCAATAATACACCAGATTTAATATTATATTTATCAGTTTTCTACAGCAGAGTAAAATAGAAAAGAAATATGGCTAATCGTGACTTACATCCAGCTCTTAGTGTTCAGGTATAAAATTTAAAAATGTACAATGGATTAACCATCTCTTCACATACCTCATGACAATTTCCTGACATGAGTTGACCACAAATCATTTTGAGGCACAGACATTTCTTTAATGGAAAACTGACAAGGACAAGTTAATATCTCTAAAGGAACAGGGAGTTTGAAAATTGAATTTTAACTGTACTGTGGGCAATAAAATAACCTTTAGATTACAGGTATTGCACGCTCATGCCATGGGACAAATTAAATAGGAGTGCTTCTTTGATTCTGCATTAGTCAAAATTATGCTTTCTTTAAAAAAAAAAAAAAAGGGGGGGGGATGGGGGGGGGGGGATTTAAAATTTAGGGTTTTTTCTCCCATCAATAGTTAGAAATTATACCTGAGCTTTTTTATTGTATTTAGCAGGTGAAGCATAAATAGAATTATTCAGTGACATTTCTTGACTTTGGTGAATATCTTGTGAGAAATTGCATTAAATACTATCACTAACATATTTCTAAAATACTTACTACTTTCTATCTTAGCAACATTGAGCTTGCTCATATTCATATCTAGTACTTTTGCTTAGTTTTCTTTGCAGCTTTCACACTATTTCACCCTCTAATTACCTAAGTTAAATCATAGAATCATCTAGGTTGGAAAAGACCTTTAAGATCATCAAGTCCAACCGCTAACCTAACCTTGCCATCCCAAAATAAATACTACATGGATTTAGACCTGTGTGACTACTCCTGGCCCAAAGACACTTGTAAACTTATTGTACTAATTATTTATCATATTTTATCACTGCAAAGTGTTCCAGTGAAATGAGGATGTAGATCACATGCTACCTTATTCTGAAATACTGTTTAAACATGAAGAGAGAGGTGTCATTTCCCTGGCAGAGAACGGCTCCCTTTCGCTGTGCATCAGTACAGAAAAACCCCATTCACGTTTACAAGCCTGAAGGGCATGAACCACGTCAGTGAATGAACCACTTTTATGCTCACTGTTATATATAATGCAACGTTAGTAAATAATCTCACACAACGACCTTTTACATGGCATCCATAGCAGAGAAATTGCAGCCTTAAGCATTGTTTCAGTCATAAACAGGCATTTAAATACATTCTATAGGTCTAAAGACTTTAAAGCTGGAAGAGTGATCATATAGGTCTTGTTCAATCTCCCTTATAACAGACCACAGCTTTCCCTGTCCAAAATCCACTGCTGAATTGACTCTCTTCTCTAACGAGCTTGGAGCTAAATCCAATAAAACAGTGACACATGCCTGAAGTAGGACCTTGCTGTTTCTGTAGGAAACTTCCCTGGAAAATAGAACGGTCTCAGAGGGACTAGCACAGCCTTCTTGTAAGGTCAGAATTAATCAAAAAACTAAAGAACAGCCTAAGAAAACTTTCATTTTTGTTAATAGATTATTTTTGATGATAGCTGAGAAACAGTTGTTACCATTAACTTTACTAGGATTATTTCCACCAAGTTCAGCGTAGAACAGTTTAGCCATAGATCTTTTGATGACTCTTATTCCCAAAAGAGCAGAATAAGTGCTCTTTGGAAAGACTTTATTAAATAAGGAAAGAGAACATCAACCATCATAGCAAGAAGCTTCCTCTCAGTGTAACAGTCTGACATATGTGTTGTGTAATGTAGCAGTGGTATTTTTAGATATGAAACAAACCAGCTGTTCTTCTGCTATTAACATACATACATAATGATGTCAGAAATGTCATCAGCAACCATACTAAGAAAAAACTTGGGGGGGGCTATCTTTTTTTTTTTCTTTTCAGTTTTACTAGGTGATCCTTTATCTCTGAACTGAAAAGAAAGAAGAGACAGATTATGAACACACCTAGCTTTCCAACACAAAAATATTGCTTTTTCTCACTATCACTTTATGTCATTGCTAAAAAAAAATATAAGACTATATTTATTGATGCAGATATAGTTATATGAAACATATTGCATGAATTAGGGATAAGTCAAAAATATCTGAAACATACCACTGGGGTGGGAATTAAATTTGCATCAGGAAGTTTCAGTTGAATATCAACAAGAAAACGTATTATGCAATGGAATAGACCTAGTATCAGAGAGGGACATAAAACTTCAGGAAACAATCCGGTACTTGCAGACATCTGACCTGAATGACCAAGTTCACTTAACTAAAATCTTTTTTCAACACCTCCTATCATGCCCATCCTTATAGAACATACTTGGGAAGTGAGCTTTCAGTGACCCAACTAAGATAACTGGAAATCAAATCCATGAACTTTTAAACTTTCCTGAAAAGAATGTCATTTGCTTGCCTATCTAGGAAGAAGGAAGTATCTAAAGTTACATTAAAGCAGATGATAGGAAACATTTCTACAAGCTAAAATGCCAATTGTCAAAGAAGCTAACATTAAGGATGCAATTTCATCCCTGGAGTCTAAAAGCTGAGTCAGCTTCTTGTACCCTTAAATTCAAAGAGAGGCACTATTGCGATTTTCAAAAGCAATTGTCTCCCAGCTCCCCATAGAAAAAAAAAACCTTGAAATCCTTCAATAACACTTAAAGGTTTAAGTGAATAAATAAATCAAGGGAGTAACTAGTTCAACTGGAGATTAAAAAGCCAGCATAAGAGAGTACAAATTGCAGTCAAAGAATTAACATCCTATTGCGTGTAGAAAGGGAAATAGCCACGGGTTTACAAAGCGAAGAGGAATTCTGAAAGTAAAATAACGTAACCAAGAGTATCAGCTACTTTGTACAGTGGAAATCACCTAAAATGACAGAAAGGCACGAGAACACGTATGCTGGTTAAGTGCTTAGGTTCCACCTTTTCAAGCAGAAGCGAGGCTCTAAAGTCACAAAAAGCTTTACTATCCAGAAGACAGATTTAAGACACACCACATTGCATGCCTGAAAATGCCAATTTTATTTCCATCAAAATCAGTAGAGGCTTTTAAACTTTCAGCATTCTCATTTCCGCTTAACTAAAGCTTTATTCCTGGGCATGTCTAGAAATACTTCAGCCTTGACAGGACTGGGCAGCTAGACTCAATCAAAAGTAACTCCTATTCATTGGTTTTATGAATAAAGTTTTATTTCACACAAAGTAATGAGTGCAAAGCATGGGTATGTGTTAAAACATGAACACAAATGTTGATTTGATGAAATAAGCATTAAACAAAGGGGGGTTTTTTTGGTGATGGGTGTGTGTTGTATGATTTGTTTTTACAAGGCACACATTTGAGAAGGGACAAAATGAACTATGGAATATACCACAGGAGGAATATGTGTTAGATGAATGGAGGAAAACTTAAGAAACCAAATCTTACCAATGTTCTTCTAAAAAGAACAGAATGAACAAATAAATAACAATGTATGTGTGTTAAAAAAAAGACATGTCTTCCAAAATGATAGGAGAATTAAATAGAAATTACAGAGGTAGGAAAAAGAGGAAGCGACCAATCAAAAACACATAGTGTATTAAATCTGGTGGTGGTATGCAGGGGCATCCTTCAAGAGGCGGCGGCTATTAAGTAGTTCAAAATAAGATGAAATAAAGCCAGAGAGAAATAGATGGGGAAATTGTGCATCTGATGATAAAGGAGAAGAACATGATAATTAATATGTTAACATTACAAAATTATTGGAACTTTTGGTGTAATATCTTACAAGTATCATAAATGAAGCTGTGAATACAGGAAATACAAGAATAATGATAAAAACAAGAGGATGCTAAATGTCAATTTATGCAAGCAGTCAAGAATGCAGAAGTAATTTAGCATATCAAAGGAATTTATTTTCAAGACTAATGTTAACACAATTTTTTTTTTAAATCACAGAAAACCAGAAAAGTGTCAGGTACTTGAAGGCAAAGAAATTAATAAAATACCAGTGAATAAAATTCCAGTAAAATACAAAATGAAATATTCAGAGAATCCAAAATATTTTGGAGATAGTGGAACCATCAATTCCATTTTCTAAAAATATACCCTGTAAACAACCCAATTTCTTATTGCTTAGAGAACCAGGGGAGGCAGGGAGAAGGGGAGATGAATAAGGTAGATTTATCTAAATTCTAGCCAACCACTCGATATTAGCAGGAACAATTCCCTATTGCAGCCCATCCCTTTGATACACTACACTGGTGATCTGAAAAACTGCAAAAGAAGCAGAAAAAGGCTGAAAGATCCATCAGGCATAAATATGGACAACTAATAAGAGGTTGTTTGTTGCCCTGGCTTAAAGGATGAGTGTTACGATTATTTTTTTCCCCCAAGTTAGAGACAGGGCAATTCCCTAGTGTCGCTGAGAGTGCGGGCAGCATGAGGGTGGTGGTTTAACATGCCAATTTGCATCTCTTTTGCTGATCTTAGGTACAGCAGCTGGAAACCGTTGATATGTTTTTTTCCTAGCACACAATGAAATCTTATCCTTAAAATAAACTTTCTTTGCTTTAGAAATGCATACTACTGGATCAAAAATAAAAATTACCAGGCAACTGATAGTTAAAAACATAAGCCAGATACCTTAATGTCCATAATATCCAGGGAAGAGTTTTAGCGAGATTTTACTTTAACAGGTGGGGAAATGGTGGATGTGAGAAAAATCCAAGAAGTTAATAAAACCTGGTGGTAAGGTTATCACTGAACAAAGTAATTTGACCTAGAAAGACTGGAAATAAAACCAGAAAATAAACTGAGTTGGAACATGGAAAGTAGAGAGCGTTATCTGGACAGCAGCCACACCAAAGGAGCTGGAAATGATAAAATCAATTCCATTAAACCCACAGTTAAAAATGTAACACAGAAGCAAATATCAGACTAGTGTTCTTACAAGTGTCAGGAAGACATGAATAGTTTTAATGATAACATATTTGAAACACTTATTTTTATTTGCAATTTCTTAGTTAAAAAACAAAACCAAAACCCAAACCAAATGAAAGGAATAAACTGTTTCTGAAAACTCCATTTACTTAAAGTTGAACAACAAATACAAGTAGGGGAACAAAGTAACTATGTACATCGGAGTTAGAGGAGTTATAACCAAAGATAAAAAACCCAAAGTAGTAAGGAAAAAGGTGAAAGAAGATAAAGAGTAAAACTGAAGTTGAATGACACAAGAATACCCCACCTACGAGACATATTCTGGTAGTCAACTGAATAAATAAAAGCCTGTATCAGCACAATTCAAAATCTGTGCCAGCTCAAATTTCACTTCAGCTTGCAACTTTAAATTGGGCAGAAGTAGTCTCAGTGGACTCTAACACACCGGTCAACACAAATCGGAAAGGCTGTTACATTGGCTGAGCATCCTGTCCAACAACCCTTAACAACTGTTTCTTTGCCTCATTTCAGGTATTTCTGTGCTCTACTTCTGCCTACACCTTTCCAAGAATGTTGGCTGTACCAAAACTTAACACTGTAGCTAAACCGAATGTAGAAACACTGGATTACATGATGGTTGTGCAGAAAAGCCCTACTGAAGTCTCCATCATTAAATTGAGGCTAAATGGTTGAATCATTTGAACCTCTTGGCTGCTCTGCTATGGAGATGGGTGTCACGGCAGCAGAAAGGTAGCTTTGCTCAGTGAGAACATTAGGAGTGTACATTTTAACAGAAGATATTTTAAGAAACAAACTGGTATTTGCTGAGCTGCTGGTTGGATCTGAGCTGAGATTTTGGAATAAATAACAAATATAAAGTTGAATAGAAAGCCCTTTCGACATTAATGCAGTGGAAAAAAAATGAAAAATCTCCTTTCTAGACAGTTCTGCTTTGTTCTAAAATTCTTTGAGTAAGATTTCAAGGAGCTTTGGTGTATCTGGGTCTCATGAACCTTACTGAATGAGCAATGCATAGGCATTTGCCACCTCCTCCAGGAAAGGCCAAGCTTCGAAAAACTAACTAGAAGACACTTAATAACATTTGTCAGTTTTGCTCTGGGTATTTACAGTCATTGACCAGCAACACAAACCCTACACGGAGACCGAGGCCTGTTGCTGCATTTCTGATTTCAGTTATTTCTCCTCCCCTCTTGCACTGTAGCAGCACATTCAAGTTCAGTAAAGATTGGTATCTGCTGAAATGGAGCTAGGGAAAAATAATCGTTCTGCCAGAATACTCCACATTTCTGCTGTTGCCTGACTGGCTGGAAGCCTGAAAAATAGAAGTTGGGAGTAATAACACCTATAACTAGAATAGTTTATTTTCTTCCTGGAAACAGTCACAGCATATTTGTAAATGAATATTTCTGGTTTATGTTGTAATAGAAGAAGTTCTTCTGTGAATATTTTTATGTTTTTGGTTTTTTTTCTATTGAATGAGACAAGTTTTGATATTCTAAGCAGCATTCAGGGCTTATGTAGGTTTTTAAAATATTAATTGTAGTACTGAAAATGTTAGAGGGATGAATTAAAACCAGATCATTGTCAAGTACACAGATATAAATCATGTTAAAAGTATCTGCAAATCTTAACGCAGAAGGAGAATTCAGTGGGGAAAAATTATTAGGAATAAATTTGGGCATTAGGGATGCTGAGGTGCAAGACAGAAAATACTATAGAGCAGCTCCCATAAAGTTGTTATGACGGCAGGAATTTATGGACAGCAAGTAGCAGTTTGTTTTCTCACCACTTTTAGAAAAGGATCACATAAGAGACAAGCATTATTTAACTATTTACTAAATGTGGTTTTAACAACCATTACTTCTGAAGTTATGCATGGTACAATAAATTGATGCTCCTCATTATCCATACTAAACCAAACCTCTATCACTAAAACATTGTCTTAAATTATGTCTTGAGTAGAATGCATCATGTTAGGGTTGCTTATTAGGAGCTGTACACAACAACAACTCATTCTGCACAAATTTCATTTAAAACAGCTCCCATCATATTTTCCACATGCTCTTTACACGTGCTGACTGTTACGGTGTTGTTCTTAGAAGGATGCATGGAAAAAGCATTGATTTTGCAGGGCTCATTAGCTGCCTAAAGATGCAGACAAGTAACTAGTGGGATTTTCAGAGCGCTTGAGTGTCTTTAGGCAAATAATAAGCTCTGAAAAGCTGGCCTAAGCATTTTACTTACTGCTTACCTTATTTTATTCTACTGGGTCAACTAGCTTCAGCTACACCTCAAATTATTTTCTATCCTCCATTTCCTCCCCACATTCCCCCCGCCCCGTCCCCCCTAGTTTTATACCTGGGTTTCTCCAGGAGAGACCAAAACAAATGCCACATAGGCAGAATAATTTCAAGAATCCTCACTTGTGTCCCTAACAATGTTGTCTAAAACAACAGTATTTATAACAGTTTAAACTGCCAGGAACATAAAACTGTCACTTTTGGATTTCTTGGTTTTATTATTTTCTGTGTAGAAATTGAGCTCTGATGCAAGAAATGTAGCATCTTCTGTCTTTGAAAGAGGCCTAGCTATTAAAACCCTTATTCTCATGAGGCAGTGCCTTAGAAAACCTTCCCTCTGGGTTAAGCATTCGATAGCAGAGTACTCATGCCTGGGGGTATGATTCACACATGCTGCAATGTGAAAGAACCAGTATTATTTTTAGAGTTGTCCCTGATTTCAGCTGAGTAAACCCTGATGCTGAGGGCCAAAGCATCCCTAAAGATTCCCTTTATCAACTGGTTCCAGATTACAAGTCAGTTCTTTACATTGTCTCTATGCTGGCAATCTAGATATTTATGCCAAGTTTCACTTTGTAGAGTCCGATTATGTTGATTTCCCCCCACCCCCAAAACCTAGATTTTCTTAAACAGGCTATAACTTATCTCCTGCCACTTCAGCAGCTTCTTTTTTTCTACCCTTATATCCCAAACAACTATAAAAATCTGTAATAAAATTTGTCTCCTATCACCTTTAGAAAGCTATTGAAAAAATTTCATGGCAGCAGTATGGAAAACCAAAGCATGCATATACGAGGGAAAGCTCTCTTCTACTGCTCTCACACGTGAAACTTGGCATACAACTTACTGGCCAACTCAGCAAGTCCCACCAAATAGAAGCAATTGAGCTTTTCAGTGACATGGTACAGCGTAAACCAAGTTGTACATCCTAGGCAAGAGAGGACTATTCAGAAAACTCCTCCAGCTCTTTAGCTTTACTGGGAGCCCAACAATGCAAAGACTTCTTATTTCTAGAGTGAAACCAGAACATTTGTACTACTTTCTATAATTTCTGGCTGCAATTTTATCTATTCTACAGGCAATCCTCATAGCTCACAGCTTGGATTCACCTTGAAATAAGAACTCCTTTGGTGGAGAAACAGCCTGTGCTGAATTGTTACGCTGCTGCAATTAGACTACTTCTGGACATTAAGCTTGCTTTAGGTATTTCCATATTTACAGCTTGTAGTGCAGAAAAAGTGTCAAAGTGTTTCATTGCAGCCCAAGTAGATCTGGAAGACTAAATGTTTTGATCTGAACTAGTTAGAGGTTGCTAATAATTTTTAAATACTATAAATATTTATGATAACTTTCTATTCTCCCATATTACATTATCACGTGTCAGTAACAAAAATAGCAGAGTGTTTTTTGACTAGCTCTCCTTAGAGAGTTTCTGTACTCCTGTACTACATGGAGCGACTGATAAGAATACCAATCTGTGTAATACACATTTTGTGATAACTCCTGTATCAGAATGCACAAAGCCATTTTATTCTGAATTTATTACTTTAAAAAAGCCCTTAGTGCAAAGTGAGGAAGGAAAAATTCTTTCAGTAAGTAGTTTGTAGTAATTCCTTCTGCATTTTATTGACAGAGCAGCAGCACATTATAACAGGAATAATTCCTGATATATTTTCTTTCTCCAAAAAAAACCCCATAGTCTTCCACACATCACCCTCAGTTTCTAATCCCATCTGGAAAATAAGATTACTCAAAATCGTCTGTGATCAACTCTTACTACAGACCTTTACAATGCACAACGGCATCACTTGGAATTTGATAAAACCACAGAGGGAACAACAGGGTACTGTTGTCACACATACCAAAGAACCACCTCTATTCCAGAGCTAAAGATTGTAGAGAGGCTTTCAGTGTCCTGCAATGTTTGAGACAAAAGCTTTAGAAATTGGAATTTAGTCAGCAAAACAAGATAAATTGCAGATGTGCTCAATTCTATAGGATTAAAAAAACTCTATAGAAAAATAAACTTGTAGGAAAGCCAGAAAGATTCTTCTCTACGTATTTTAAAATCAAGAACTTGTATCATTTTGTATTCCATAATTTGAAAAGACAACATGTGCAATTACTCAGTTTCTTGAGCGTTACTTTAAATGCACACACTGGAAATTTGGGCAAAGGTAAGAACTGAAAGAAAACCCAATTATATTTCTGGCAAAGACAAAAATAAATGGTTCCTGACAGCGTAGGCAGAAATGTAAGAAAAGTGTAAGACAGAACTAGTAATGAAATGAGCACAAGGTGTTTCATATAATTTTGCTCATTGTACTTGGGTAAATCTTCCTACAAACATCCTAATCACTAATACTACATTATCCAGTAAAACTGACCTTGTGATTAACATCAGGTTACAGTTTCTTGAAATTAAATCTCTTCCACATCAAATCTAGTTTATATAAGGTGAATATTTCAGCCATTTTTTGAAACCTATTGAAAATTTTCAAGTAAAAGGGCATTTTGTAGACAAAGGAAAAAAATATTTCTAAACAGAATAAGAAGGAATCGTGTCTGTCAGTAACAAACAGCAAATGCAATCATCATTATTGTTCGACAGATGCTAACAAGTGCAAAACCAAAGCATGACTTTGAAGCAAGGCTGAGGGGGCACACAGCACCCTCTCCCGCCAGGGTGATGGGCTCTTTGCTTTCCACTCACGGTGCCCGGGAATATTAAGCTGCGATACAGAGACAGATCAACGGGAATCAGAGAGAGAGAATGTTTGCTTGCTGAATTTGTAAATACTATTCTATCATCACTGTTTAACTGCCTGTTAAAATTTCAGGGACCATCTTAAACGGCCCGGGGTTTTGCAAACAAAGCAGAGGGCCAGTTACCCGCACAGCCCAGACCGCACTGCGTCAGGAAACCCAGTCGCCAGCGGTATTGCTGCAAGTCATTCTGACCTATAATACAGTGGCACTACAGATTATACTGGGCCCAAGGGGAGGAATCATTTATCGAGTTTCAGATACCTGTTATAAATATCTTTGCCAGACTTTTATAAATCTTATTCAAAATATACATTGTCCAATATTGCTCCACTGTGCCACATCAGTCACCTGATTTCTAAAACACCAGTTGGGCCTCTGGATACACAACTTCAGACAAGAGTCACCAAGAATGACGACTTGGTTCTTGTCTAAGACACAGAACTAGCTTACACAATTACAATGAAAAAATAAAATCTTGAAAGTATTACGAAGTGACCACTCCATTATTGTAAGTAAAAATTCTCATTAATGCCACTAAAGCATCAAAACAGGGGACGTGAAGACAACAAGTCTTAAAAAGTAAATGATAATTCACATCTTGAGACCTCTTAAATTGGCTGCTTTCTCACTCCATAGGAGTCACTTCTCATGTACGTAACAAAAAAAAAAAAAATTAGATTTCTTTTAGTTTAAACTGTGAACAGTTCAGACAATCAAGAAATATCTTGAGTGATAAATAACATTGCTGTTTTAAAGTTACATTTCCCCAAAAAGCATCATGCACTGTCAGATTTCTTCTGTACTATTGTATACATACCACATTAAGAAAAAGGTTGGTTTCGCATCTCCCAACAAGCCAATCCTTGCTTTTAAATAGCTTATTTGGGCATCTTCTGGCTTCGAGTGGAAACAGAATGAACAACAGCTGTCAACAGCTCTACTTTTGCTA
The DNA here is from genome assembly GCA_013400195.1 of Aramus guarauna. Classification (NCBI taxonomy): domain Eukaryota; kingdom Metazoa; phylum Chordata; class Aves; order Gruiformes; family Aramidae; genus Aramus; species Aramus guarauna. The sequence goes on from VXBL01003649.1 coordinate 2,826,981, forward strand.
GATAGGGATAGATCCACTCTTTCTAGATTATATCTTCAGGGTATTTAAAAGTTTTCACAAAGTTATATTTAAAAGGAAGGAAACAAGGGGAAGAGAGGCACACTGGGGAGATACTCTAAGTAGAGAAACCAGCATCAGTAGAAATGGAGGAAAACGGAAAGGGAAGTGAAGGATGTGCAACTTGCTCTGTTTTTTCTCATTCCCACTCTACGTGAGAATTTTCTACTCAGAGAAATTAAAACCTGCAAACTATTATAAGTATAGGGAAATGCTATGCCTTCATACTCACAGATGTTTTAGGTTCTTTTTCATGTAAAGATGTGTCAGCAATGCTAGATGTAAGTCATCTCTTTGTAGACAGGAAATGTTACAGAAACGGTTAATAAAGAAAAGAATCAGGGAGTTTTACCAGCATTTACTAGTTTTACACAGGGGAGCATGGATCCTTTGCTAACATACGTCAGCAGAGATCTTCTGATTTTATTTCCCAGATTAAAGAAGCTGAAATAGAAATTAAAAATAGCTAGAAAACTAGTCTTCAAATGACTCAACAGCATTTTAATCAGAATTCATAACAAGAAAACAAAGAACAGAGGTGGCTGCAAAAGGAATGGATTTGCCTTGCAAAACACTCACCCCCTAACCGTCAGAACAGTGGGGTTACTACGAGTGGTGCAATGTACAGTAACTACAGCCGCGTCTCTACTTGCAAGCAAGTTCAGCTTGCTGTTAAACCCCTCTTGCTCTAGTTTTGCTTATTGCTCAGAAAAAGACACGATACTGCTTATAACTGCATTCACAATGTCATGTCAGGAAGAAAAACAAGAGGCATTTGGTTTGCCTTTGCCTCACATGCGATGAATGAATTATCTAAGAAAAGGTGCCTTTCTTTTAATGATACGATCGTGCTTTTACTACACAAGAGAGAGGTCCGGCTTCTCCCTCACAAAGATGGCATTGGATCACTCATCTCTACAATTAGTACCCTGCGAGGACACAAATTTGCACCAAAACCACAGTAAGCTCATTGATGAAAGACTACGTGGGAAAATAGCAAACATTTCAAAATGAGTATTATTCAGCCTGAAAATTCATTCTAATACGTTCCAGCAAGGAAAGACTGTTCATTCCATCATTTCTGTCATCCTTCCACTCAAGCAGACATTCTCCATCTCTTGCATAAGCCTCATAATGTAGATACCATCTACTATTTCTATTAATTTTTGAAATAGTACTGACTCATAACGCTTGTGCTCTGAAAAATGAGACGTTAAGATAACTGAGAAATATGTCTCTGAACTCCTCCTGGAGCTACTTTTCCAAATATTCTGAGAATCAGGGCAGATTCCTATTAACTCGAGCATTCAAAGTCCATGGGTCTACTGGAGAAGAATGAGGTTTAGACCCAAACAAGCTGGTTGTATTCACAACCACCCAAGTGTCAGAAAGAGTTTAAAAACAGAGAACATTTATCTGATGATAAATAGCACCGGCTGGGTTATGCCTGCACAGCAGCTCGTATGCCACACTACCGTATCCAGACAGCTACCTCCGCCGTACTGCCTAGGCACCCGTCCGCGCACTGCAAGATTTTAGGAAGCTAATTTTGGCATCCAATGCAGTGCCCAAAGGCCACAGCGTACAGCAACATATTGCCAACATTCATGAGAACTACAGCTCTTAGGAAAGCATTAAGTCATCAAACTTGAGTTACAGTGGGTGGCTTTAAAACCTCAGTGCTTATCATTCTGTTAATGCTTGCAGATGATGCAAAAATGGTACACGGCTACTGCACAAACAGGAGATGTCAAACATGTATTGTACACGGACAGGTGGACTCGGAAACTCTGCAATGTGGAGCATAACAGCACTATACTAAAAACTAATTCGGTCATTTAAAAGTACTTTTAATGCTTATAATTACTGAAAAGCTTTGCTATACCATTTGGAATAGAATATGTTATATTGAAGTACATTATGTAGAAAGTGATGCAACAAAAATACTGAAAAAAGACAGTTCTTATACAAGTGAAAGCATTATTTGCTAAGATGCCTCACAAAAGAGTAATGTGGTTAGGCTAAATCTAAGATAGTCTCAGGCCTGATAAACAAGCATTTCATTAGCTTTGTTATATCTTCAGCAAAGGTTTCTAAACTCCAAAAATCCCAAACTTTCCAAATCACAACACATTCCAAACTTTCTCCTGATCCAATAGCATAGAATGAATTTGCATATAGATCTCAGTCATGAGAAAGGATGCCAATTTTTAATTAAGAAAATCATATATCTACCACCGATAATAACTCTTTAGCCACCAAAATATGATTTATCACATCTTTTTTTATCTGCCCACATCATATAATATTGAAGTACTTTTCTTTACACAGAAATAATTCTGTTTGGAAAAAAAAGTCTTGAACAGCACAGGACATTTTGAAGTCAACCTGTCTCCAAGATACTTCTGGATAACATCTTCAAATTACTGACATATCTTTGAACTGCAACTGCAAAAAGGGGTTTTTTAAAAGCATAGAAACCCCAGACCAAGCCTACAATAGCACCACTACCGACAGCAGACCTAGAAGTGAGCTGGTTTTATTCAGTCCTTTCAGAAATAAAAACTTTTGAGTCGCTCACAGTAAAAGGCGTATGGTACCACCTATGATGGGCGTCACCTCCCTGCAAGCCTGAATGGCCACAGGCGGACCCCAGGAAGGGAGGGGTGCGGAGCTCTCCCTCAGCTCCCGTGGCCTCTGGCTAGCTCGGAGGAGTAAAGAGGGAGCTGTTCTAGGCCTCCGCCGGAATTGGATAAAGAGCCTACATTTTGTTTCCTATCTTCTCACCAGTATATTGTTTAATACCCATACAAGTTCATTTTGTCTCTGCGTACTCATTCTCAGAAACAAATTGCAAAAGCACTCCTAGTGATGTGCAATGCTGAAGCCTTTTAACATGCGTGTAGTTTACGTTTATTCTGCAAGAATTCTCTGTACATAACCAGACAAAACATGCATTAGGATCAATTTAACATTGTTCTAGTTCACTACTTGCTTCTTACAATCAGCTTGCAGGTTTCCCTCAAGTCACTCAACATTATCACATGTATTAAGTAACGTAAAATAAATCAGCGACATGCTGAAGACAATCTCCAGTCAGCACATCATAGTTTTTCCTAGCATAAGAGAACTAGAAGTTCAAGGAAAATCAATCTGTGATCTTCTCGTCACTTTAAACTCCATTGAAAAATGTAAAGCCAAAGAATAGCAAAAATTAGGTCAATTTACAATAGTTTTCTGGTATAGAAGTTGGACATAAAATATCAACAGAGCTTTCCATCTATGCACGGTGTCCTGCAGAATGTACGTACACCATCCTGCTGCAACAAGACCTCTTCAGATCTCATTTAGAAGCTTAGGACTTCTATTTAGATGACTACGAATGTACTGATGCACAATAAAAAGATGATCTTACATAGACTTCAGGCAACCAGCTTTCACTGCCATAATCTGCATGTCTTGTCTCTCTACTAGGTCTTGTATATTGACAAGGAAAATTCAATAATATGACACATTGAAAAGATATTTCTTCCTACTTTTTTATAAAGAAGGAAAAAAATTACATCTTACTTTTCCATGAGGACATCTCCTATAATTTAAATAGTGTGTAGGAAAGATACATTTTATAGATCTACCTTACTTTTAAATTAAGAAGAACGCCTGGCTCAGAAATGCTAAGCACTTTGAAAAACAGCTAAAATACTGCAGGCTATAGCCACTTCATTGATTCTTTTCACTCGGTCCAGTCAAAGAGTTTAAATGTGGCTTTAATGCAAGCACCTCCCTTATCATATAGAAAAATTAAAGATTATCAACTAGAGAAAAAAGCTGCAAACTCTAATGATTAATAATCATATTACATCATTTACAAGATTTACGGAGAGAAACAATTGTCCAAATCTCACAGAAGAAGGAAGAAGAAACCACAAGGTTTTATTTTGCAAAAACATCCTTAAGATTTGAGCTGATTTTTTGCTTTACCATTAGATTTTTATTGCATTTAATAACAACAGCAATAAAACTATAGTTTAGAAGCGTCCATCTGGCTTTAAAGATGTGTACTAAATTAAGGGTGCCTTTTCCTAATACTTTGCAACTCTTGTGCCTGAGGAATATTTGCAGGACTTCAAGAGCTGGAGGTGTCCCTGTGCATCTTTCCAAAGAGTGAAAAGCATCTCCTATCTCATTTTGCACTTCTCTATAATTGTGGTACAGCTGCTTAAAGCACACTTCCTACTTGATTTTCCAGGCAGGTAGAGACGGCAATCATCTATGAGTCACCCAGTTGCGAGTCTTCTTGGGCTCCACTGCCAGCCAACATGAAGCCAGTAAAAGGGTTTTAGGGTGCGCTCAGTCCCTACTGCGACGGTCAGCTGCTGTTTGTTTCTGAACTAAGGAATCTTATTCCCTTAAGCTGGAAAGCAGCACAAACAAGACTTACTTTCTTGAAAGGGAACCTAAACAGGATGAAACACTTTCCCTCATTAGCATGAAATTCCAATTTTGAGAATATCCTTCACAACTCATTTGTTTTGGAGGTTTGAGCAAGAATGCTCTTGAAATCCAGAAAAGTTTCACAGATCACAACAAAAATATGTGTCATTCATTTGTATTAGCAGATACCAGGATTCAGAGACAGATCAAAACTTTTCAATAGCATAGGTATCGTATATGTTTTGCCACACCAAGGATTTTGCTGTCTTCTCCACAGCAAAAAAGCCCTTGGGGTTTTACAGTATGACAGAGCAGGTAGTAGGAGAACAAGGGTTTGCAGATCTCTAAGGTTACTAGTTACAACAGAGAAATTTTGCTGCTGCTACTCTCAAATTCAGGTGAGGGGAGAAGTGGGAAGAACATGTATCATCCGCTGAGGAGTTGGAACAGTCTTGGTGTATTAACAAGCCCTGCATTTGGAAAAATGAGACGTGGAAATAATCTGTTCACAACAGCTGCCACTCAAACATTTTTCCACTTGATTTATTAATATTATTTTTGAGAATGTCACTTCAACTCTGAGGATCTGCTGCTGCGACGGCTCTTGGATGCACACTTCCTATCATACACTTCAGCTCTGAAGCACTCCGGGGTTGAGAGTGTTACCTCAGCACAGTTCCAAAATAAGACAGGCTTTACAAATACCACTAAAGAAATGTCTAAATTTTGCTGTCAGTGCCTTACTAACTACATAGCAATAATGGACAGATACTTGAGGACTTTTTTTTTTTTTCTCCCCTCCTCCTCTTTGGTGTATCTGCCACATTATAGTTTGGATTTGCTTCATGAAATATTGGATGTGGAATAGCTGGGCTACATCTTCTCTGGTCATAGTCTGTATAAGAATTATGTACCTTAAAACCAGATCTTTATTAGACTACTTAATATACTCTGATATTTCCCTGTCAAAATTATAGTGAAAAGAGGAGGAAACAAAGCACCATCAATCTTTTTTCCACAAAATTGCTTGAGAAAGATTAAAATTAACTGTGTTTTGAAGAGTATCATGTCAGAGTGCTCTCTGAATGCATAATTTATGAGATATGCAGCTGTTTTCATTTAGCTTGAAATAAGGCAGAAACAGCTTTGTGAAGAGAAAAGAAAGGGCCTTATATGCTACAGCCTCAGTTCTTCAGCAAGATTAATAGATCTTTAAACTGGGGTGGTAATCCATTGTCTGTGTACTGCCATTAGTGAAATGAGTTACCAGTGTTGAAGTGTTTAGTTATTTTTCTACTGAAAAATATTCTGTCTTATGCTGAAGTATGAAAAAAACCCCACTATTTTTCGTAGATGCAGAACTACTTGTAACTACTTCTAAAAATTCAAGTTTAGACTGTCTACTTAACACAGTTCTTTTATTTGCCTTAGGAAACAGAAAAACTAGTGTACATTACTAAGATACAAATTAAGACATAGCAAGGGATAAACTAATTATTAGGGAAGAAAAATAGGTGAAAGAATTGTTTTGCTAATAAAGACCAGTCCTGACTTGGATGCTATTTGTGATTCTGCAACTTATCTGTGACCTTGAGGACACATAGAACTTTTAAGGATAAATATATTGGCCTTTACATATCTCCAACTCCAAAGTATGGATAACACCACAAAGATGTTATCGCTGACTTGGAGAGACCTGGTGCTACAGACCCCTTTGATGAGCCTATTGCAGAAGTATCGCTGCACACTCATCCCGATCCTCATTTCTGCAGCTGCTGGCTGCACTTGGAAACAAGATGTGAGCCAGTGTGGACCTTTGGTCTGACCAATGTTGACCTTCTCACGTACTAACGTTTCTGTACTTGTGAAGATTACAGAATGAAGTCTCCGAGAGCAGCACAAGATGTGCACATGCTGTAGGAGATGTTCAGATGTTCAAATACTTGTTTCACCTTTCAGTTAACCTCCAGGACCATTTTTCCTTTTCTTCTTCTTTTATTATGGTAGCTACCTTGTTTTTTATCAATCTGCTGTTTTAAAGGATTAAAATAAAACAAAACTAATCTTGTTCTCAAATATTTAAAGTAGGACTGTCCCAACGTGATTCTGTCATTTACCCCTCAGTGCTCCTAGAAGCATTTCTAGGAATTATTTTTGGTTAATTCATTCCCATGTATTCTTAGCCATTTGGATGACAAACATTAATACAAATGAGGAACACAACAAATTGAAGATTTACTAAAAGCTACAAGAGAAAATTAGAAATTTACCTCTTTCTTTGATTAAGGTCTCTAACAAGTGGGTCTTCTCAATAACCAGAAGCAATAATAGAGAACATTAATTCCTAGTCTACTGAAAATTATAGCCACAATGCCAAGTTCACTGAATTACTTAATAGCACCTAGAAAGAGTTACACTGGGGGTTGGAAGAAGATGGAAAAGACTTGGAAAAAAAAAAACCAAACCCAAACCCCCCTCCACTTCAGTAACTTCAGAAGTTTTAAGTTACCTGTTCTGAGCCAGGTTGCTAACCCTTTCTTGTAGTTTAACCTGGCAGGCAGCTGAACACCTCACAGATGTTTGATCACTTCCTCTCCTCCAGTGGGATGGGGGAGAGAATCAGAAAAAAAGAGTGGGTTGAGACAAAGATAGTACAATAGAACAGAAAATGGGGAAAAATAATAATAAAATAACATACAAAACAAGTGATGCACAATGCCATTGCTCACCAATGCCCAGCCAGTTCCCAAGCAGTGCCCCCCCCACCCCATCCAACCTTCCCCCTAGTTTATATACTGAGCNAACCCCCTCCACTTCAGTAACTTCAGAAGTTTTAAGTTACCTGTTCTGAGCCAGGTTGCTAACCCTTTCTTGCAGTTTAACCTGTCAGGCAGCTGAACACCACACAGATGTTTGATCACTTCCCCTCCTCCAGTGGGATGGGGAGAGAATCAGAAAAAAAGAGTGGGTTGAGACAAAGATAGTACAATAGAACAGAAAATGGGGAAAAATAATAATAAAATAACATACAAAACAAGTGATGCACAATGCCATTGCTCACCAATGCCCAGCCAGTTCCCAAGCAGTGCCCCCCCCACCCCATCCAACCTTCCCCCTAGTTTATATACTGAGCATGACATCATATGGTATGGACTATCCCTTTGGCCAGTTGGGGTCAGCTGTCCTAGCTGTGCCCCCTCTCCCAACTCCTTGTGCACCCCCAGCCTCCTCACTGGCAGGGCAGTACGTGAAGCTGAGAAGTCCCTGACTTAGTGTAAGCATTGCTTAGCAGAAACTAAGCCACCAGTGTGTTATCAACATTATTCTCAGACTAAATCAAAACCACTGCACTTATATCAGCCACTAGGAAGAAAATTAACTCTATCCCTGCCAAAACCAGGACTTGCACTCTGTGCATCAGTTCAAAGGCAAGCTTCAGTCTGGAGCACAAACTTGGACATCTAGTTCCACAACCCATTCCAGCTTTCCAAGTGTATCACAGCAGGTTTTATGGCTTTACATGCAAGTTCTGCTCCCATCTCCCCAGTACAGCCCGATGTGTGTGCCCATCTGCCCTAACATATCTCCAGAAAGCTGCAGAACAGCTCTCCTGTTAACACTGCTCAGCAGCTATTCACGGCAGGGGGACAAAGAGGGCGCAGCTGATGACTCTCATGGACCAGGATCACAATTACATGAAAAGTATTAATGAGAGAAGACTGTCCAGAGAGCAACATGGGACAGCTGGTAGCACAGGCTAGTTTTACAGGAGCTGCCACACCTTTGTGGTAGAAGTTTCAAAGCCTGATACCTGCTTAATGCTGTGACACGGAGAGAAGCCAGATTTCCAAGGCAGCCCCGCTTACATGTCAGCATTACCAGGAGCTACGTGATGTGTTTGAGCAGGGTATCAACAGAGCCTCTAGCTACCTGTGGCTCTCTACATCAGGGCTGGACTCTCTAAGATATAGGGCTTTGTCGGTCAGACCATCATTCATCTCTCCCTCCTGCGGAAAAACACACATGAAAAACCAAGCAACAGATCACATCTACTACAGATGAGGAAACAATTTTTAGCGAGAATCTTGCCAGTGGAAGAAAAAGACAGAAGAGAGCACTCAGGCCAGGCTTTTTGACTAACAACAGGATGTAGACACCAGTGCAAAGAGGCCTCCAGAAGCAGTTCTTGCTGTTTTGCATCCAAATGCAGGGAGAATCACAGTGCTGGAATAACCAGTAATAGGTATGACACATTGAACAAAACTTTTGTAGTCATCCACGTGCAAGAGTAAACCTTGCAAACATTGCTTCTAAAGCATGGCGTACCTTGGCAAAATCAGCTTCTGGCTAACTTTGCCTGAACAGAGTTTGAAGCCTGCTCTGTGTAAGCTGAGTGGATTTAAAAGGGCTTGAGGATGAGGTGATAACTGCAGAGCATCGCTTGAGAGGCAGAGGAGGAACTCTAAACAGAAAGCAGAAGCAATACAAATGGATGGAATTAAAGTGGCGTATTAGTGGTGCTGAATACAAAGACAAGCAGGGAAACATTTGAGTTCTGGCACATGCTAAATTGTTACTATGTGGGTGTAGAAAATAAAAAGAATGAAAAGCAGGAATATATACGAGGAATTCACAATTTTTTAAGCTCTTCAGAATCCAGCAAAATGACCTTGTATGACAGTTGAGACTGCATAAAAATTTTCAGACACTGGTCTTAAATTTCTGAAGAAACTAAGATCTCTAAAGATGAGTGGGTTTTTTTTTAATCATGCAATAGAAAGAATCAGCAGAGACCTTAATGTTGAACAAGTATAGTGTGCAAGGACTATATCTAAAGTTGTTTTTCTTTTCTTTTTTTCCCCTGTTTTAAGGTAGCCACTTCAATGTAATGAAGTAACCTATGGTCTTTGTGAGTAATGCTCCATGTGCTGCCATGCCAGTGAAACAAATATTGCTGCACTAAATATGACAAGGCATCCTCACCCTTAGGAATAAACAAAAAACACAAACCAACATCACTTTTTTTGAAAGTCTGATTATATAATTCAAGTGACCTAATTCTGTGAGCTTTGAAATTGCAATTTTCCTTTAAATGAATCTTTTACAGCTGCCAAAGGTGCTGCATTCTGTTATTTAGACTCAGAAATTGGATTACAATTTCTACTTCTAAATTTTGTCGACGTTAACATCTCCTTTCCCCACCTGCAAACCAGTACCTTACAGGAATGGCTAGCCACTATCAGGGAGCTACTCAGATAAAACACTGGGATGGGGACGGTGCAGCTCACAAGAACTGGCTGTATTTCTTTTCAGTCCGGACCTAATAAAACCCCTTTCCATTACAGACAGATCAATTGATTATACAGAGGTTTGTTTCTGCTCCAGCAAACTATTAAGCAAAACATTCTTAAGGAGACTCTTAATTACTCCAGTTAAATAACTGATGATTGAAATAAAATATTATGGATATTATGTAATGAAACTAATGGAAATGTCTCAGAATACAATCAAAGACAGCTGACTATAAACTGACCATTAATGAGATGATATTGCAAATAAAAACTGGAAGTTTTTGGAGTATGTTAAAGCTTCTTTCCCCCAGGAAGCAACTGAGGTGGAAAATGAAAGGCTCTCTGGAGTATGCCACAAAAATGTTTAAACCAAAATCTTCGATTTTTATTTTTTTTTTTTTTAGCCTCTCTAAGAAGCAGGGCACATCCTTATTTCCTTTCTGTAGGGGAATATTTAAAGTGTTGTAAACCAAATACCTAATAGTGTGACTAAACTGGCTGGTGGGGGAGGTAAGTTCAGTGACCGCATGAAATAGTTTGATGTCTCACTTGCGCATCACAGAATGCAGCACATTTTTCTAGGAACAGCGACAGGCCAGCTCCGACCCATCCAGGCACAGCATGATAAATAACCTAGCTCTCCAAAGCCCCTCTGCTAAAGCACTTGACAGTTTATCGAGTAGTCTTCAAGTCAGAGAAGCATTTTTAGAAGTGAGCTGGGAGAAAGTGTTGCAGAATAGGCTAGACACAGATAGTGTCCCCATCATTGCTGGACGCCAGGAGTCACCGCTCTTAACACGAACATTTATTTGAATATGACACTAATTGCAGAGGAAGATAGCTTTGCTAGTAAGGACCAAATTTTGGAAGACTGATGGTTCACCACAAGTGCTGCTCTAGGCATCCTCACCTCAGGACTGACCTGGTGCACTGTGAGCTTTACCTGAATGGAGCCCCAGCTTCAGGCAGTGCCTGATGGCTGTGGGGGTGGGTAGGATCAAATTAGTTGAAAAACGCCTGAAGGGAGCCCCATTGCTCTGCCTCTTTGTGGAGCTCAGCCCTCTGCAGAGATAAGAGCATAGCCAGGGGACAACTCACACTCTCCTGCAAAAGCTTCCTTTTCAGAAGATGCTGAGTTATCGCCTCTACTAAAGAGGCAGGTGTTTCTACTGTTGGAACCCTTGTATTGCAGAGCATGCAGAGAACCGTGATTTCTGTTATTATTTTGTAGTGGAAAAACTGCAGTTGAGGTTGAGGCAGTTTGCCTGTTAGAGGGTCAGAGCGGTTCATCTCCGGTCCCTGCCCACAGCGGTAGGAGGCATCACAGGCGGGAACCTGCTGTTCTCTGCAAGACCCAGCAGGCAGCTGCTGGGAGCCGTCGTCTGCTCACTGCGTACATCAAGTTTACAACTTCCAGAAAATTCTGCAGCCTGTACACAGACAGTTTTACAATACGCATCGATGCCACATGGGATAAGTAAATGAGGGGGAGAGAATGAGGCCACTGAGAGATGTTCACAGCAACCATTGCATAACGTGAAATCTTATTTTATGGAATAACATTAAGATGAAGTGGTGTAATTTGATGTTTGTGCTTACTCCTCTACGAGTACTCTTAAAAAAATATTTGCCATACATAACAGTGACATATACATTAACTTTAACTCAAACTCATAACGGGGTGTTTACACAGAGAAACTTAAAATGACTTTTAGCTACATAACGATTATATATTACACAACTACACATTGATCCCACACACAATTATACCATGCACTCGGTATGATTTCTGGTAGGGAAGGACTTCAGTAGTTTTCTCATCAATCAAATAAAAAGTCCAGTGATGCCTGTGTCATGGGCCAATACAAGTACTGATTTTTTTATTATACACTGCAGATGTTTTTTTGCCCAGTACTACTTGAATCAATGGAATAAATTTTTAAAAGCCAAAACTAATTTGCATTAAAGTTCATCATTATGACTGTATTCATTGATACAAATAAAATTATCTTAGCAAATTCATGGGGTATCGACATTGGCAAAACAATGTGAGTGTATATGGATATGTACATCTACATATACACACAGACCATGTACACATGTATATTGTATATATAGTCTGTATGTTTCTGCGTGTGTGCGTGCATCTTCAATATGTTATTATATAGATTATATTTTTATATGGAAGTTTGGCCAAATCAGAGAGGAAAAGGTGGTGGATTTTGCCATTTTGTTTCATCTTCTGAGCAATTTCAGTTTAGATTCCATTTAAAGATTTTGTCAAATCTGTTCCAATTCTAGAAGACTGTTCCTGAAAGCTGACATCAGCAAGTACGGTCAGCAAATTAAAGGCTGTATTTTCCTCAAACAGCAAGTAAATTTAAGAAACAAAAAGGTAAATATTTCATCTTTTCACTAGGAGTTAAACTGGCTTAACACAAAACAGAATTTCTTGGCAAATCTCCTGAGGAAAAAAAAAAAAAAAAAGAATCATGCTTTGACCACTTTTGAGCAGTAGCTAAGAGGTTACCTTGCTCAGGATTAGTACACACTATGGAGTTTCAAAGGCAAACAGGCAATATTGTAAAAATTGGGACAACTGTTACACTCCATAGGAGGAGGAGGAAAGTCTCACTGGCAAATGTTTTAACTCTCTATTACACAGTTTCTTTACAGTTTGTAAACATGGCTAGCAATGCTCGTAGCAACTTTGATCATCGTTAAAAAATGCATATAAACAAACTCATTAATGTGCCCAGATGAAAATATATAACCCAGGATCAACATAAACGTAACAGATAATGAGTTCATAAACAGTATCCCAACACCCACACCACCATTGCCAACTCATCCCCTGGGATAAAAGGGAGAGTGGGAGATTATCTAAAATGAAAATAATTGGCCCAGCTGTTTTGGCCATTCAGTCCTTAGTACACACAGATAAATATGTGTGAATTGTGTCAGTTTATTATTGGACATGGAAGTAATTATTTATTTTTTTTTTTAAACAAACTTGTGCATCAAGTCTTTCAAAAGCCATCACATGGTTGTTTTCTAAACCGGCATATTCTTTTCCAAGTTAAATTAATGGTATCATTGCCACTGGCATCAAAACAGGAAGATCTAGACCAGCATACTGAAAACTATTATTACAGAAGATTTCATACAAAATGCAAAGCTTTGCATCATGTATTACACCCATGTGAAAGGCCACTGGGAAAATATCAAACACAAAATAAGACAAAGTTACTAAAAAGCAACTGTGAAAGTGGGGTAAGCTCCAGCAAGTATTTTCATGATTCTGCTATGCCACATCTTCAAATATTTAACTAAATTAAACTGCTTATACAGAATATTCAATTTGTACTTCCATTTACTAAGTCTTGGAAACATTTAAGTAGATATTAACTTTGCATTAAGCTGAGGCATTCAGTAGAAATGTCACTGGCATAGCAGAGATAATTTTCCTCTTTAGCTTTGCCAGGACTTCTTTTATCTGTACAGAGAGGAAAATAGATATTCATGTTAATGAATATCTGCCTGAGATTTGTATCTTAGTTTTGTGGCTCTCTCTGAAGCCAAGAAGCAAAACCTAAAGTTAAATCAACCATGCTTTTTTTTGTATTGATTATAAGTATTAATTTGGTCATCAAAAAAGGACAATGAATTCCTTACATTTCTTACCAGATAATTAAGGCTACACATATCATATCTGCAAGTCCAGTGAGTGCCCAGTTTGTCTGCCATGTTCCACCAGTTCATTGAGTTTAATCAATTTGTTAACATAGATCTAACCATCTTCACTTTCAAGATGCAATTCTGTCATTCTTGCTTGAATGGAGAAATAGACAGCTTTTTGAAACTATCATGCATTCATTCTTACTTTTTAAAATGAAGGTACCAAAACAATCCCTCCAAAATAATACCAGCTGGGATGCTCCATTGTAGACCATACCCATTTAATCATTACTTTAAAGATTATACCATTGTAAATTTACTGGTGGGCTACCTGCTTCCATTAAAAAACAGGAAACTGGCACACGATCCAGAAGAGCTCTCGTCAACAAAAACCAAATGAGTGCCAATCCCGTGTCAGTATTTGACTTTACTAGATCTCAGTATATTCTCCTCTGTAAAGACCTTAAACAGGGACAACAGGTTTTCAGATAGCAGTATTGCTGCCCTCTATAAAACAAGGCCGGCATAGGTTGACAGGAACAGAGGACACAGCTCTTACGTCGGCGTCCTGCACGTGCAGTCTCTTGGGAGAGGAGCTCAGGAGAGTCTGTTGGTAGTGGTTTTCAGCTGCTTTGTAAAACAGGGGCTTACTGGTCTGTCCTCCCAGAATGTTTCAAAAAAAAAAAAAAATCCAAACCACAAAACAACAAACCCCACACCCCAAAAACCAAACAAACATCAAACCAAAGCAAAATGAACAACCCCAACCCCCCCCACCCCATAATCCACAAAACTAACGAGAGAGAGAAGAAAGAAATTCCCACCACTTTCTGAGCTTTCCCCTCCTCCGCTAAAGGCGGACGGAGAAGTAGTATACTTTGTCCTTTTGTTTTCTGTGCTCTCTGGGTTTTATGCCACTGCTAACAGTTGGGTGAACGTACCAGCTGGAAAACATCCAGGACCACCCAGAAACATGTTCTAATGTTCTAACTGAAAAGAATATAACTAGTGGACATTCTTCTTTTACAGAGAAATTGATGTTGAAGAGATATTAATGTACTGAACATCTGTGGGAGATTTAATCCACTCATCCTGTTATTCTAAAGGGAGCTTTATCCATGATTTATGATGTCTTTTTTAACCAAGCCTTATAAATATGCATAATAAAGCAAAGAAGAAATCAAAGTCTTTCTAGTAGCAAAAGTACAATTAGAAATAAATTTATCATTCAGAGATTCAGAAAGACTTTTATCTTTTTTAAATTTCAGAGCTTTCATTGCTGTGCAGAGAACAGTCTTGCCTCAAAACAGATTCCCAGGACCTGCAGAAGCTCTCCATAGACGGATAAATTAAATGCTTAGAATATTTCAAAATGTTTTAGAACAAGAAAACATATAGTCCTTACACCATTTAGTAAGACTAAATAAAAACCCCACCCATAAGTGGAATTTCAAGATGCAAAGGACTCTGCGCTATTGTAGGATGAAGATATTTTAGGCTTTGATTTCCAGGACAAACTAAATTATTTTGCCGAGACACAGGGCACCAAAATTTCCCATTGTAGCATGCCAGTAATGAAATCAGATCAAGAAACTATCTGAGGTAGGTATTAGCACTTAGTATGTTTTAGGCTGTTTTAATAAAAAGATATGAAAAAGTAAAATCAGCTGATTTAATAAAATGTCTTTAGTATTGGTCAGCCCAAAGTCTTTTGGTACATAGGATTACCTCATTGCATGAAGTTGCTTCTGCATAGTCTTTAAGAAAATCTGTCTAGAAAAATATTGAAGTAGAAAACAATCTAAAATCAGAGTACCCAGCCGTCACAAAGCACTGGATTTGAAGGTCTGCCATAAGGAAAGTGTGGAAGAGAATGTGGGAACACCAGTAAGATGCTTAAGGAAAATTAATGGAAATCATGATATTGTTCCATCGTACATGAACACATATGAGACCATTCACCCTGTAAACACACGAGTTCATGATTGTAAGTTGTTAGCCATCTATTCCTACAAGGCAGGAAAGAAAGGGAAAAAAAAAGCCACCACAGTATGATTTAGGTAACCATGTTATGGCTGGCAAATTACAAATAGCAAACACTTCAGGCAATAAACAGTGATTAGCTGCTGAGCAATTCAGAATTTGAAATATGTTGTACAGTGCTGCAGAACACAAGCTGGAGACAAAAAAGGAGAAAGCAAATAGCAGACCTAGGTACAGGAAGAGATTAGCCCCCTGCAAATCTGTAAAGTCAATCTTCTTTCTACCTGTCCTTGTCAAGGCTTCCACAGAAGCATCTTGTTGAATTTCAGGCATTACTATCTAGCAAAGATTTGGACCAGGGATGGAAGAGCAGTAAGTGGTCAGAGGTGCTAACCTCACAATCCACGTGAAACAGTTGCACAAACAATTCTTATTAAATTAGGGAAAGACAAAACTTATCCCTGCATCTTGTCTTCCACAAAATATTGCCACAGAGAAAAGGGAAATTAAGTGTGAAATTAAGTAATTTTAGAAAACTTTTATAATAAAATGTAGAATAAACAGTTGTATAGGGCAGCAAGAAGAGCTTACGCTAGGTATAAGCAGAACTTTTTAGATGTAGCTGTAGTTAAATAACAGAAAGAGGTTACCTAGGAGCTTCGTTAAGACCAGCTTGGACAAATATCTGTCAGAAATGGTTTAGACTTAGCTGATTCTGCCCTGGGGAAAGCAGGTGAACTAGCCAGCTTTGACATCTGTCTTCTGAATCTATTTTACTATTTGCCTGCAAAACCTGCAAGAATACTTAAAACATATAGAAGCCATTATTCAAGTCAATCTATTTACAGGAATTTACAGACATGGATTTATTTAAGTCAGATAAACAAGTAAGTACAACTACGTAGCTCCGCTCCCTTGGTGGCGAGCACTATTGCTACAGGTAATGGTTCACTGGATATTAGTATCAGGCTGCTCTAAACATGCCTGGCTGTTGGCGACTGCGTGTCAGGCAAAGAATACACAAGCTGTAATATGAACAATCCCTCAAAATCAGTCTTACAAACACTGCGGGTCTGACAGCAGCAGGACGGGGAATCGAGGCAGAGTTTTGACGGGGCCAGATCTTGCATTTAATTCTACATCAGCTACATGCAATTAAAAATACTACATGCTGCTTAAAAACAGGGAAGAAAGCCAAACCACAAACTGCCTTCATGTTGCTATGTCACCTCAGCCAACAAATCATCGTTTTAAGGCAAGTAAACCACAGAATTAAACCATTGTTCAAACGGATACTTAAAAATATTTCTGCATGAATGTTTGTGACTCTAGATACTGTGGTTTCCGAGAACGATCATTAGCAGTCACTCAGGCAGAAGCTGTTAGTTAAGTATACGATTACAGAAATATTCCTTGTATTTTTGAGTGAACCTGCGAGACATTTGTTTGCTGCTCCTGAAAACCAGGCTGCAGGTGGTAGATCTAAGGGGTATTGACATAAATTAGCCATTATATATAAACATTTTTAACTCTCTGTTAAAACAAGACAACATCGTTAAGAACTGCTGGACTTCTACTCAAAAATATGATCTCAGCAATTCTCCTCCAGAAACATATGGAGTTTTAAGGATTAGTTTATCATAAAATAGATTTAAACTTTGATTTTTAAATTATCATAATTATCCCTTTGCTATACCACAGTCCACAACCCAGAGGTCCTCTGAAGCATCTTGTAAAAAATGCTTTTATAAAGAATATTTAAAGCACAGATACTAGGGAAACAGAGTTGCAGATTATTTGTAGAGCTGAATCCAGGCCTTAGACTATTTGGATTCTGCTCTAATGTGACTGATTAGATTGCTTATTCACATCAACTAATAAAATTAGAGGAAGGTAACACCAGAATAATCAGATAAGCAGAAATATAAGGTAATCAAGCCCCAGAGAGTATTACACTTCAGTTCTAATTAAGTGCTGAAATCTTTCCTAAGCAGATTGTCTGTTAATGGGATATTTTATGCAAACTTTAAACTCATATACCTGTCAATAGTTAACACCTACTGCTAAGATGTATGTTTTATTGCCTGAACTAGTTTGCTTCCAGACCTAATATTTATTAGTATTTGTTATGTTTGACAGTTGCTGAAATCTCATTAAAGGCATTTGAAAAGAAATGCTCTAAGCAGTAGCAGGTTTCTATTTTAAGATAGGAAATACTCAGAAGTATCTTACTTTTATTCAGAATTACAAGATACTTACTTCAGTTTTAAAAATTACTCAAAGCACTTTGGTCCAGATACTTCAAGAGGTGAAGATCTGTTTTTCAAGTGAGAAAAAGCATCCATTGGGGTCTGTTTTGTTTTGTTTGTTTGTTGTTTTTTTGGGTTTTTTGTTTGTTTGTTTTTTGTTTTTTTTTCAAAATAGCATATATTGATGTTCTTAAGCAACTGGATTGTTTTATGCAAATATAAAAGATTAATGGCTATTTTAAGAAGAATTTTCATGTATTATTTGTTTAATATTTCTACTGTTTAAGGATCTGTCTCCCTGAGTCATTGTTTTTACATGCTACCTATCTATGAGACTTGGGAAAATATAAGAGTTTTGGCAAAAATTGTCAGGGACAGTTTTAGGGGAAGGTTCTGTGGGTTTTAAAAATCATTCTACATCATTCAACTGCTGCTTCAAAAATTTGTCTTAGGAACTAACTTACTATAGAAGAATTATATTCAAATAGCATAAATTCTGAAAAGTTCAACATCATCAGTTTAACACAACTTGGTAGAAAGAAAAAATAAAGCAAGCCAAAACCACAATATCTAGGAAAGGACAGAGGGTTTTGGGCAAAAGGTGGCTAAAGAGATAGCTTTCTCAGTTGTAGTTGATTTGAAGAGTTTTATATGTATTACAATATGTTGAGATTTACTAAAACAACAGATTTACTCATCAAGCTTGTCTTTAAAAAAGACAAGTTTCTGGTTTATACTCTTAATGACTGTTGGAATAAGACTATTTCTTCAAGTTAAAAAGAAATATTGAAATATTTTCACAGTTATTTATACATCAGCTTTTGCTTGAGAAAAGACACACATATCAGTAAGGGGAAAGGTTATCCATTTGGCTCAGAAAGAACCATATCCTGTAATCCTCAAGATTAGTGATAGCACCATTCCTCAAAGGTAACTGTCTCCCTTTTGGCTTCCCAAGGGCTGCTCTGGATAAAACCCCCTCCAATTTAGCATGAAGAACGTGCCACAGTATGACCTAAAATTCACCTTTTATCATCATTTTGACATTTGCTTTTGAAATAGAGGAAGAAAAGAAGATATTTTCTCAGTTAAAAATAAATTCTTTTAAGTTCCTTAAAGTCACAAAGGCTAATAATTTGGAAAGGACAAAATATTTTGTTGAAAATAGTCCTTGCTATTAATTCCAACTAACATAGGAGACACTGTCTTCCAGAGCAGTCCCTAAAACAGTCTCCGTGACTATCACTGTTTCATTGCTACACAGCTACAAATGGTAAACATGCTCATGGCTAAATTATGAAGCATATTAAATAATCACTGAGAGCAAGCATTTTAAGCCTCATTCTAGTAACACCGTAATGCCAAATCATGTGAGTAAAGTCAGCGTTGCACCTTTGGCCTTTGATACTTTGGCAAGCTATCTGAATGCAGGTTACATGACAGTCATGAACAGGCTGATTAAGTTTTACCTACTTGCTGATATCAGCAGGGCTAACCTTAAATTCGCGTGTTATAATTACTTTCCCTTAGACAGATACAAGTTCACCATACTTCATGTTTTGCTAGTGGATGATAAAATCCTGGGAGCAAGAACTGCAAACGGGTCAGAACAGTGCCCAGTGCCATGAAGATCTCATCCTGTGTGCACATCTGCCTTTTATTCCACACAGTTTTCTAGTAAAATTGATTAACAACATAAAATAAGAAAGCAAGCCGTCAAACTGGAAAAATCACTACTTTCTTTCATCAATACACAAAATACACAGCAGTTTCTGGGAGAAAACCTAAAAATCTTGACAGTATTCTAGAAATGAATGACTTTCAAGAAGACGAATCTTTTGGATTTGAGTTGCTGACTCTCTAACCATTTAGCAGAGCTTCAAAACTACCACCCATTAATTTACTTAAAACAAGAGCTGACAAACAGGCAAATCGGAAGCCAACAGAATCAGCTTTACCCTAGACACTGCAGAATAAGCAGCAGAATAATAAAAACTAGAACTTACTCTTTTAAAACAAAAGCTGAGTCTCATATTTTTTCCCCCCCATTTCTGAGTATTGCAAGATGAAGTACAGGAATCCTTTTTACTGAAAAAACCCCCAAATGAATCTTGCTGAGAAGGCAGCATTGTTCACAAGAGGGAAAGTCAACACTGTAACTACTACTATTTTAAAAGATGCTGCTGCTAACGTCTCCAGCAGCAGTATTTCACATAGAGAGCGCTGCTGTAAAATCACATGGTTCTGCTCACCATTTTCCCAGAAAATCATATGCCAGTTAGTACAAGGTAAGTACACGTGGATGTTATTTCTTTAGGAGCCCATGTCTCAACAAATGTGTCTGCTACTACTGACAATACGATCTCACATTACAGTGCAAACCAGCTTTAATTTTCTGCAGCTTTTTCTGACAGACAGCTATACAGTTGCAAGCTTTACGCTGTAACACAGGTCTTTCTTCCAGACTTCATCGCAGGTAAGGCTCATTTGATGGCATAAGCATTTTATTTTTCAAATATTTATGCAGTGCCACAAGAAGAAAGTACCAAAGGTAAGGTCTAGATACTTTGAATATCTATTTCTTTAATAAAAAGTGTTAGGTACTCCACAACTATACGATATGAAATATCATCTTTAACCATGCAATAGAAAGAACTATACTGCTCTCATTCTGTCAATTTATTACTAGTTTATTGAACTGCATCCTAAATGTAGTTCAATTTAGGCTGGATCTCCAGGCATTTGCTGTGCACTGTAAGTGGTCTTTTATAAGAGGAATCCTTTGCATTTCATGCGTGCTCTGTCGGACATGAGCGAAACTTCTGGGACCTTCTCACAGAACCCAATCCTGTAGTCCCTCCACTACAAAACCTCGCCACAAACCCAATAAACAGAAATTTGTTCAGTTGTTTCACTCACTGCACAGTCAACATCCACTAGTTTTTACATTTGAAGAACAATTTTGGTTTTCCCCTTTTTCCTTTCCTTCTGCTCATCATGTCTAGTAGGCTCCAGTCCCGTTTTGCGTGATGGCAGCTATGCTGTCAGCAAATACAGGTATTTTTCCTTTCCTCCAGAAGGGATTCAGGATGGAAAGGAGCACGTCCTCATCAGCACTGCTGTTCTCTGCCAGCAAGCCCCACATCTATCTTGTAGGGACATCAGAAACTTGCCAACATCTGCTCTTTGGAGACATGAAATCAGCTGTCATTCCTGCCATACTATTTTTCAGCGCTTCTCATTCAGTTTCTCAGTGACTCAGTTATTCCCTTCCAGTAGAGGAGAAAGCAGAAGCACCGCCCAGCACCACAAGCAAACCCTATAATATTAGGACAGCTATTTAGTAAAAGCTACAGTAATGTACAGCTGAATTCATTTCAAGACCTGTTTCAAAAATAGGCAAAAGCATCAAGCGCATCTATTCACAAAGCATCTTTGGAGTAATTGGCAGTATTTATCTTTAGTGCTCCAGGGTCAGGAATTCATCTCTCTGTGCTCCAGGGACCTATTTCTTGGGTTTGCTGTGCACCTGCTAGCTTTTTGGCCATTAGATCAGATATTTTTTCGCTTAATTTCTTTCCTCAATTAAGGTAATAGCAAGTTTTGCTTAGAACTGCTGGCACAAGATATAATTACAATGACAAAACAATTTTAGAAAGTTACTGTAGCTGTACTGTACGTGGTTAGCAAATTAGTTATCTCACAAATCAGAGTGCCCAAATACAAGCATTTCTGGATTGCCTACAGGAATTATCACTTTGTTCTTGCACCAATTTTTTCCAAATATAAATTTTGTCACTGGTGTTCCAATTATTAACATTGGAGGGTAATGTGTGTTTCTTCCCTATTTATCATAGCAAATAATGAGTACTGAAAGTGCGAAAAGAAATAACTACTGACAATGGCACCTATAGAGTCATAAGAGCTTTCGCTGTCTGGTTTAAGTAACAATGAAAGACTCTTTCATTCTTAATTCAGCCTTGTGAACATGGTATGTTTAAATGGTCAATAATACTTGCACAAAAGTACAATAGCCCCAAGGAACCAACTAGGTTGCAAATCTTCACAGACCAAGTCTTATCTGAAGCAAAGCAAAATCATTAACAGATTTCCAGTCTAATCTGTATTTTGTCCTTTTGCTACTTGAAATTCTGCCAACTGTGCCACTCACGTCCTCCTCACCGGTTTCCAAACACAAGTCTAGTGCTAAGTAGGGTCATTTATGAAAGGTGCTCTCCTTCTCTAAAATGCGAGCATTTGTTATAGACAGCGTGAAATCTTTGTTGGTGTGTTTAAACACGTTCAGCGTCTGTGGACAGAAGATTCAAAGATCCTTTTTGATTTTCATGCTGGATTATTTTTATATATATATATACACACACACACACAGATTCTGTATTTGCCTCAGGATGCAGCCAATGTACGTGGCTAAAGATTTATGCTATGGAAGTCCATTTCCAACAGCATATTCAGGATTCATTCAGTAGGGAGAATACTAAAATCTGAGGCAATTTTAAGGCCTGGTTTTAACAAAAGCAGTTGATCTGTCTTTGAAGAACTTAGTCATTGAAAGATGAGAAAATTTGCTTTTTGAGTAATGGTAGAGCAAAATTCTGAGAACAGGGACTGTTTTCCTTTTTGTATTTAGAGAGAACCTGCATACAGTGGATGCTATCATTAATAGCCAGAATTATAACAGTTGCAGACAACTGGAACTGCTGTGTTGGAATAATGTCATGATAGAAAACTTCCTCTATGCAAAAATCATGTATCCTTGGCCAGAAAAAAAAATTCCATTTGCTGTCAAAACACACAAAGACCATTTTATATTATGCCCATCATCATATTCTTCTCCCAAAACATATCTTATTCCCTGAAAAACCTCTTTCAAGAAAGTGGGGGTTTTGTTTGTTACTTTGGGTTTAAAAACAAAACAAAAAAAAAAAAAAAACAACCCAAAAAACAAACAACAAAACCCCCAACCCAAACCACTGAACCCAACTCTAAATTTCTGTTCCAATTTGGAAGATGCTAGTCTTTTTCAGCAAAAGATTTCTCTTTCCTGGCCAGTTCTAACAATCATACCATTACTTCCCTTTTTAATTTTCTCAGAAAACCAATATATAGCATTTACCATGGTCAAGAAATTCAAGAATGGAAGAGTCACAGGAATCATCTCAAGGACAAAAAGCTCTTGACTATAACCTGTCCATCTAACCTAGACTAACCATGCAAACAAAAAGGAAAATTTGTCCCCACTCTTTCTAAATGACCAGAGAGGTTCTAACACTTCAGTCAATCAGAAACAGCATTAGATTTCTTTCCAAGTTTATTCATTTAAAAATATTTCTCAGTGAGAAATGATGATATCTTTTTTATCTATATCTTTTTTCAGATATCATAATTTCCAATCCACTAAAAGCTCTATTTAACTTTTAGTTCAACATTTGGAATACAATTCTTAAACAAAAATGTGTCCTTCATTTGAAAAATTTATTGTAGCTTTGAAAACAGAAGATTGGAGTAGAACTTACGTATTGATTGCCTTTTATCACAAAAATCCATTATCTTCTTTAGAACTACTTGCTTGAAATAACTGATATTCTTTATGATAACTCTTTATGATAAAGAAGCATAGAGAGAAAAAAAACTTCATTAGCAGAAGCTTAATTTCAAAGTGAAATCTTCTCCTATTATCAATCTAGATTGCATGTTAGTAAAATGTTTATATATTTCATAACAGATATATGCCCATCATAAAATGTTTATCTTACAAAAGTTATGTTGCAGTAAGAATTACTGTACAATATCTGAAAAAAATCAGTTCTTCCTTTAGATGCAGATTGTGACTTCAATAAGTTGCTTCAAACTTTGTACATCACAACCTGTTAGAAGTTATCTAAAATCCATAACTGGGTTCCATGACACAAAAGAAGTTACTGTTTACTATGACTGTATTTTTCTCTCTTAAAGGTATTTTGGACCAAGTTCTTCAACACAGAGCAGTAAATAGAGGCTTTAATCAGATAATTTATTGTCCTTTGATTTATTGTAGATGTCAAAGCCATCTATTATAAGCTTATTTTAAATAAATTGCCTATTTATTCTGTGGCAAGGTTATTCCATTGCTCTTTGGCATTACATGTGTAAAACAAACCAACCATATAGAATCTACAGAAAGATCTTTGTTGGTAGAAGAAAAAATAATTGTTTCTAAAAACTAATAATTACTTCTCTAATTAAAGAAAAGCTAGGAACCTCACACAATCTCTTTCAATAGTGCCTCTCAATCTCACTTCCAAGCAAAACCGTAGGCAGTCTGTTAAGCTTAGCTGCACTGTGTGCAATTACACACACACAGGCCTTTATTCTGTAGTACACCTTCTATAACAAAACCTGGGTTTTAATACCAACAGTAATAGCTCTCTGCTTAATGCCTTCATAATTATTCTTAATTAACTTAGTCAAGCCCAAACACTTGGCTATGCACTGGTGGGAATGGCAAATGCCAGAGAAATGGCTAAGCGGCATAATAGAGGATTTCTTCCTTTAACATTTCTGACTGTTGCTAGCAGTTCTGTGCCTCAGCAGATGATATGATTAGCAAATTCAATAGAAAATTCTCTAACACTGTCAAGGGGAAAAAAAACCTAATTATAACAGCAAAAGGGGTCAGAACAGATCTCATACAAAGAGCAAGAATGCCTCTCTTGCTCCCCCAGAGAACCCTAAGACCTACCGGTATTTGAAAGAACACGATTTCGTGCAAAGCAAATTGCAGCCAACTGAATGAATATCAGGGCCAGTCCCCCTCCCTGTCTGTCTCTACTTCATTCTCTGAAATTGCTTTTTTTCCTTGGGGGGGTGGTGAAAAATGGACTCAAACTCAAACCCCAAAACAATCTGCGTGCCAAGAAGAACCGAGTGTAATCTTGACATGGGAAACACATTTTTTTAACGTTGCAGTAGGATGGCAAATCACTTTGAGAAGTGATATGATCAATAATGACATCATACAGTAAATGTATTACAGTAATTGGCAGAACTCCTTCAGAAGTTTGAATTTGCAACCTTTTCAAGACTTTGGCAGTTTGGCCAAACCCCTCCCCCATCCTTCTGCAGCAGTCACCATTAGACTAATACCCTGCGGCTGTTTTCGGCCAGCTCTTCTCTGACTGCTGCACCAGAGTACATGTCTGAGGACTTTTTCATAGCTCTGGTGCTAAGACACTCTCTAATTAATGCAGCTCTGCATTAGACCACCTCAAACCGCTCCCTTTTCAGCATTCCCATTTTCAGGCATCTGGTGGAGCATTGCAGGTTTTGTTCCATAATGGTAATTCCAGGATGCGTGCTGCACTTAGCATACCTGCAACATTTGGGAGACTTCGACCTGGTTTCACTGTGCAGGTCCATGGGGACATTCACGGTCCATGGTACACAACTGCTTTGGTGCCTCATATCAGGTATGGTATGTATTTTACAAAAAACATACTTTACGAGTGCTTATTGATTGAGCACATTACACATTCACAGATTCTTAATTCTGCTGACATGCCCATTTCTTTGTAACTGCTTTCTTCCATCTTCACCATATTGCAGCTATTTTCACTTACTTTGAAATATTAACATGTTTGGTCTTTTTCCACCTCCATGGGAGACAGAAGATAATTGTGTCTCCTTCATAAAGGAGAAATCAATAACATCACACCATTCCAGATGAATGCTTGGTGGCAATCTTCAAAAACATGATATACAGTGGTGATTTAACATCTCCCTTGGCAGGTTATTGCAGTGCTTTCCTGTTGATCATTAGAGCTTTTCCTGATGCCTAATAAACTACTTTTGTTGTAATTTAAGCACCCTGCTCATTATTTGTAACAGAGAGGAAAGACTTTAATCTCTCTTATCTTTCACTGAATGCTGTAGTGCCAGGATCTGAACTGTCTTTTTGTCTCTAGATGAATTGAGCATCAATTCCTGCAACCTTTCATCACACGTCATTTTCTAGAAGTGATGGTTCTCAACATCAGTCTGTTCTGGACCCCCTCTATTTGGTCCTTATATTATCTACCCCTTTAGGGCTCCAACCAGAGCAGAATAGTTCATTAAATTAGTTCTATGCCAAATTTAAACTGCACATACATAAATTGTTTGTCAAGGCCATTTTTAAAGTTTACTTGACAGAAATAAAAGATTTGCTCACTGTCTTAACCTACTGAATAGCTTTTGCCTGATCATACCACAAGTAATATTGGAGAGAACAGAAATGAAGTGTTCACCCCAAAACATTTATTGAACTGTGATCACATGAAGAGGTGGCACATCAATAAAAGTAATTTTACACTTGCAGCATAGAAATCACACCTGTTCCCTCAAACTACTGATGAAAGCAACTGTTAAGGTACTGGTCTTTTTGAAAAATGAATGTTTGACAAGTCAATCAAGACAAGAATTTCACAGTGACTGCATGACACATTATATAGCTCTCTTGCCAGCTTTACTTTGACTTTATTAAGCAATAGACAACAATATATCAATTTCTTAAATCGATATCCCTGCTATTTGTTCTCCTTTCCTACAATACTAATTCTTTAGTGGTACTGATACATCCATCTACATAGCTACAGCTTGAATAGACAAAAAATCAGGTAGGTACAAATATAGATTTCCCCCCCCCAAGTTTGATTTCACAGTCCAGATGCTAGACATGGCAAACCCAAGTCACACTAGCACAACTAAAGAGCTGATGTGAGGACCTAGAGAGGGGCGGGAACTTCAAGAGGCAGTATTACTGCCAAACCCTGTGTAACACCAAAACACAACCAGGGAGAGATACTGGCATAAGTGATGGAGAGGTTTCCACCCTGCCTTACAGCTCAGCAACTCACCAGCAGTGGTAGACCGCACTGTCAGGCTGAACTACGAACTAAGAATGCAAAACTGAAACAATGTTAGAAATATCCTTCTTCCTAGTTTTAGAAATATTCAGCAATTCTGTAGAAGGGCAGCGTATTTAGGGATTTGTTTTTAAACCAAAGGTCGTTCCATTGACACCATTTTCATTGCAGCCCCGTGGCTTTACCAGCATAATTGAAGGTTGGTAGCCTGTGGTTCCAGGATGGAAACCAGCTGTCAAGAGAAGGAACATCTGGAAGGCCTGCAGCTACCCAAGGCACCCCGTGGTGCTGCACCCCAGCAAGCCACCCTCAGACCTGCAGAGCTCAGCAGTGTCTCCACAGGAGCTGCTGAGACAAACCACCACGTTAGCTGGAATGACCTTTAAAGTCAGAGTACAGATGGTAGCTTTTAGGTCTCATTTCATACAACACAAAGTCTCAGCCTTAATAGAAGAGTACAAGCTATAATAAAGAACAGTCTTAGACTAACTCAAAATCAATCTACCTTTGTTGTGGACACTGTCAGTACGTCAACCTTGCCTGTTTTAACATCAGCTTGGCCAAAGTATTCCTTCACAAGTTAACAATTGTTGATAATATCTGGTTACTTTCCAATATCTTGACCAAACTCAGTGTTTTACTGTCATGTGCTTGGCTCAAAGTCCCCATGTCATTACATTTAGGGATGCATTTACACTAGTGTCCTACCACTTTCCCACTGACACATTCCTAGAATTATTGTATTTTTAAAAAATTTAGGTACACACTTTCATTCATTAATCCAAGATTAGCAGTTCTCTTACCTATGATGAGAACCTATGGTATAAATTGGTCTCTTTAGGCTGATTGTAGGGGGACAAGTGCAGAAGGAGCTCAATTATAAACCAGTCGGGCAGAGAATATTCAAGAGTGCTTTTTCAGCAACACTGTTCGATTAGGCTGAAAAATTCACTAGAAAGAAATAAAGCCTAAAGAAAAGAAAGAAAGAAATAAAAACCACAAACAATCAAGCTTACCAATTAATTACAAATAAGGAAACAATTGCAGATAAATGCTTAATAGCAACCTCTATTAGTCTTCAAAATATCATAAACCAGTTATTGTTTATATTTTGGCAATCTTCAGTCCTAATGAGGATTAGGAAATCATTATTCAAGACATTATACGAGCACAAGCATACTCTGAACCATGGCACAGGGCAAAAAAGCATTCAAGATACAAAGATGGGAGCCAGAAAAACATTTCACTGTGGTCTGAAAAGGTCCAGACTGTTCACTGCCTGTTCTAACCTCTCCGTAAGAACAGGGTAGAAAAGCAAGGAAAGAGGAGTGTGGCAAAGAGCCCAAGGAAATGAACAGCAAGCACAGGAAAAGGGAAATGCATGTATTCTATACGTTACAGTGTATGTAGATGCAATCTCTAGATTGTTTCTCTGAGTACAGTTCTGTTTAGACACGTTGTTTTCCAGGAACCCTCATTTTAAGGTATCTACAGTATGAGGTATTCAAAGTATGCTTTGGGCACGCTATAAACTGAAAAAGCAGGTGTGTGTTCTGAAGAATATACAACACACTTTGCACACCCCAAAATCAAGAATATTAAAGTAGAAAAAAGAGAAAGCATTCAGATATGTTGCCTTGTAATTGACTATGCAGCAATAAACAGAAATATATATTTTTCTTGGAAATTCATGTTGTCACTATGATTTCAGAAACAGACTAAGGTCTAATGCAATTATTTTAATTATATTATTATAATGATATTAATCTTTCAGGAAGAAAACTGTGAAGTCCGCAGGCTCTCTGACTACAGAAGGATTTTACCTGTGAAAGAAAATATAGTTGCATGTGCTTTGCCGAGGTGTTGGACTCCTGCCATGGACATTTAGACCTTTCTGAATTAAACACGTATCACTTCCTTCTCCAGAATCAATAGACTAGGATGAAGAAACTTGACCAAAAACATACAGAGAAGTCCCACAGATCAATTAGAAGGGAACCAGATCTCCTGAGATCCAGAGGACCAGCTTTCCTCTAAAATACTGCATATTTAACTTTGTGGAAAGTAGCACACACTCCCAGCTCTGATGGCATTAACAATTACAGACATTCAGCATTTGGCACAACCAAACTCCAGGTAAGTTTTGCCAAATAGTGTTTTTGAAAGATACATCCTGGAAAGAAAGATGTTCTTTATTTCTTATCTGACAGCACACTGTGTCAGGTTTTCCATTAAAGTCTGATGAAAAAGAGAGAGAGTCTGTAAGAACATGTCTGTACTTCGTATTATTGAAAGCGATGCTTTCTTAACATATTTAAATAAAAGTCTAGTTTAATGGAAAATTTACTGGTTGAGAAAAAAATGTCTAGCTACTTCAAGAGAAAAAAGTTTCACCCTATGCATGTCTTGAAAAAAGCTTTATTGAGCTTTAAGTATACACTTTTATAATTTCAGCCTTTGAAAAAGGGAGCACAGTGAGCTCGCTCTGAAACTCCACGATTTACAACAGCATCTGATGGAAGTCATGGAACTTGCTAAGCTCACCATCTACTTGCTTTCTTCTATGATTAAACTCCCTGAGCACTCAAGGTGGAAGAAGATTTTTTTTCCTAAGAAGAAAAGGCGAGATCATTACATCAGTGCTGTTTGTATGACACTGTTCTGATCACCATGGGACCCAGTAGGAAGGAAAGATGGAGGCAGACTGGATCTCTGAACTGGACCTTAATACAGGTTTGCTAGCAGTACTTATTATTACATTTAGGGTGATATTCTGTTTCCTGCGTACTGTGCCTACCGTGTCTGTGTGTCAGCTAGGAGGGCAACTATTGGGGTCACTGCCATTTGCAGAACATCATTTTCCCTTGTTTTCCAGAGTGTCTATGTAAGTTTATTTCAATAAGAGTCATCTTGGATGAAAGTAAATAGCATCTTCTGTTTTATGGAGTGAAAACAGAGCAATTATAAAAATGAAACTGTCAGAAATCAAGGGGTTTAGCAGTAAAGCAGCAGCTGGGGAAATATGCATACACACACACACATATTCAATTCCAAATACAAAAAAGGTGGTTCTTTAGTGAGCAAGGGAAATGGTATCTATATTGAACTGATCAGCAGGAGTTGATATTGAATTGATCTAAATAGGAGTTTTGTGCAAATCAAAGATACCAAAAATACTGAAATAAGAGTGTGGGTATGGGAATACATTTTGCTTGATTATACTGAGACACTTTTGTAACAAAAAACATGGTTTTCACAGATAAATCTTACAGCATAAAGTCCAAGGACATAAGGGAGAAACATTCTGAAGAGATTCTTTTTCTAGTCAAAACCCAGTTATCTTTGTTTCTTCCTATTTTATAGGCACATATCAGGACAGATCTCGACAAACAAGCATCCCAAACCAATTTGAGCAAAGGGACACTGCATGGTGCAAGTGTATTGCCTTGCCCAGCACAGGGATCCTTTTTTGTCTTTTTTTTTTTTTTTTTCTTCTTTTCTTCCAATCAACTGTAGAAACTACGTTAACTGAAAATGCTGCCCAGGCTTTTCAGATATCACCTAGAGGAGAAAAGGACAGGTGAAGAGAAAAGTCACTAATGTCTGTAGCCTTTTGTTTAGTCAAACAACTGAATTCTTCTGAGATACGTATCAGTGAGAAAGGCTTTGGCAATTTATCCATCACAAGCTCATATTGTGCTAGAAACTGTGCTGAAAATTAGGTAAAAGCTACAAAACCCCTCTGTACGTGGCTTCAGCTTTGCACTGATAATAGTTATTAACTCCTCAGGCTATGCAGCATCTGACAGAGAGATGCTTACCACTGCCTCGCTGCCTTATATATTCAATACATGTTCATAAGGCAACATCTGTTATGCCCCATGGATATAAACCATACATGCATTTATATTGAGGTTTTAAGATATATGGCCTGGCTTGAAAATGCCATTAATTTACCACTCAAAGCACAAGTATGTCTTGTCATTTTAATCTTCCTTCTAAATGCAACCCCTAAATACTTTTGCTTTGGAGAAAAGGAGAGGAAAAAATAGTAATCTTATATGAATCAATGCAAAGCTGTTTCTTCAGCCAAAAAGGATTATAAAGTGTTTTTAAGCACATTGGCTATTAAATATTTCGATGATTGTTGATTTGTATTTCTGCAATATAAACAAGTCAGGAAATCCCTTACTTTCACACCAAAGCCTAGATTCTTCTAGGCACTAAATACTTCTATACAAAAATGCCTATGTTTTCCTATACATTTTCTCCTGGATGTATCTAAGGTTATAGTCCAACTGAAAGACCACCAGTAGGAAGAGGAGAGGGATGACAAGAGGAGGAAATGTTTTCACGTACCAAACACGTTCAAAGGTTAAACTAATCATTGTTTCCCCAGTAGTGGGACACTTCAGCTTGTGCTTATTAGGTTACCCTGGACATGCCAAGTTCACACTCAATCCTGCATGTCAAAATAATAATTCACACATGCATCATTATTGATTCTTGATTATCCACTGAGTCACTTTACCACTCAATTTTTCATACTTCTGCAGGCAGTGGTAAGTTCAGATAATGGAGAATATGCCAAAGTATACACCTCCTGGCACTGAGCAGCTACTGTTTAAAAATAGGCCATAAAACATAAAAATAAGTGTAATGTTTCTAACAACCATTGTTTCATGCTTTTCTTATTCTGCCTCCTGGTAGCCATTTCAATTTGAAAACACTTTCCAAAAGCATTTCCAAAACCAGTATGAAAGACTAAAATGCTGCAACATTACCATCTTTCACCCAATATGTTGCATCCATCTACTCAATTTACATTACACACTGAATATCCACTGTTTTGGAAGGTGCTGCAGTGAGGAAAAATGCAGAGAGCAAATACAAACGTGAAGGTGAAGAGCTGTAGGAAGAAGAGAATCTTCAGGATATTTCAGAAAGCAGGCAGGTTTTGCTCTCCATTTTGCTACGAGCATATGTACACATGAAGATGAACACATCTGGCCAAGAAGTTCTAGCTGAAGCCAAACAGAGGGTCATAATCACAAGGACTGGACACCAACACATCTGGAGAATGTTTTCAGTTGTCATAGTAAAGCATAATTTAGATCTGGATTTTACAAATATTCTTCCATCGGTAAACTTTGGAATACTGTTGGATTCACTACAGGTTTGGATGTTATACTGGGACTAGACAAATTCTTCAAAATGGGCACAGGAAAGCGAACCAGTGGAATATCTGATGATTGAAACATGATCCAGAGCTCATGCTGATGCTGAGTTCTGCCTTCATAATTTTCACAATTTTTTTTAAAGATACTCTTACAACTTAATTCCTTTACCTTTTGCAGCTTTCCTCAACTATCAGACAACATCTTGCATTAGAAATTTTGTATTAAAAAAATCTGAATAATGGTGTTTTCAACATTGCGTCATAGTATATCAAAAACATATGTTTAGTTATACTTTTATAATCAAAATCTTCCTTATCTTCTAGACATTTCTTAAGCTAGATCAAAACTAGCAATAAGTTATTTAAAATATAGAGGTTCTGTATAGTTTTATAAATGAGCCTTAAGGAAATTTCAGGTTTCTTTCAATGAATAAAAATATATCACGTTTTTTTCTGCCCACTAACAATATTAACAAACTATAAGAATTAAAAAAAAAAAAAAAGCCCACATAGAATGCCCCCTTTCTTCTACACAGTAGTAGCATATTAATGTTGTTTCCAGTGTATTATAGAGCTGTTGCACTTTCTTCTTTCTCTCATGCAGGGAGAAAGGAGCACTGGAGGAAGCTTCCTTGCTCGCCTGCAGGTCCTGGTGAGAAGACCTGGCAGGTCCATGAGCGCTGACAGCGTTGAGTTCCTGATGGACTTCTCTGTTTGCCAAAGCACCTACAGAACAAGACCACAACCACATGGAGCACTCTCTTCACCCGATCAAAACAACTGAGACTTATCCTAGCACTGGTCCAGGGGCTGGAAATCACTCTGCACTGTTGATTTCACCAACAATTATTTGATCTTTAATACTTTAAGCTCATGACTGACTGCTTCAGTCAGCTTCTCCTGAGACATATGCAGTCTTCACACAAAACAGCTGTTTGTGGGAACAAGACATTTTCTTGCATCAAGAACCCAAAAGATAAACAGCTTTTTAAAACACACACACAATGGTGTAAGGTAGCACTATAAAACTCTCTCTGCCAGAGCCAGGGCTCCCCCAAGAGCCCTAAAAGCTTAGATGAGAAGGATTTTGGCTGGATCTTGAGAAGAGGACTTCTTAGGGCTTCAGTTTTCACAGCTCCCAGTCAGCTTGCCAGACAGGCTGTTAAGAAATCAGCCAACCCATGTTTTCTCTCATTGCGCCAAAAGACTGCCAAAGTGGGGGAGGGAAGTGAGCTGACAGCGAACCAGAGCTACCACCACAACGTACACATTTCCACAGAACACGTAGATTTTTAATAATTATCACAAATATTTTTGCAATTAAAAAAACATTGGTAGAAAATATTTCACCTGGCCAAATTGAATAGGAGAGCTCAGCATTAACATTTGTAAAATGTGAAGGTGAGTTATGATAGTGTTAGGAAATGTAAGAAATGCAAGCTCTATATTTACTTTGGTTTATGCAGGCTCAGAACACTCCACTATTGTCTGAGCATTATAGTATAATAAAAAATAATGCAATGCATGAATGTACCCTACTTGTAGACCAAAATTAGAGAACCTGAATTTGTCAGGTTGCTGATACCTAGCTAGTGTTCTAAACAAATAGAAAAACAGTGTGATTTACAAGTCATTTATTATTAGTGGTTTTCATCCTCCCAATGAAAAGGTTTTTTTAAAAAAAAAAAAAAAACCACAAAAAACCCCCCTTGATTTTACAATAAGATTGCTTGACAGAGAATTTATTGTGATGTTGTAAATAGTTTTATCTGTTACTATCCATAGGATTCATTTAATACCTTGAAATAAATTGGAGAAACATAAAAAGAAAAAGCTGATTAATAGAAAACTTTTCCTTTTTTTTTTCCTGGGTAACAGTTACCATAGATGCATATTCCATGAACACTAACTTTGTTTCTCTTAAGAACTTTGGAAGATATGAAACACTGAAAAATTATAACATTTTTAAGGATATTAAAAATATAGTATCTTCAACTATAAAAGAATATAGGATGCCTATAGGAACCTATTCTTGGAATTCTTAAATAGAGCATGACATTTAAAAATGGCATGTCTTAATTTTTTTTTTTTTAGATGCTAATATATATTGAGACCTCTGCATCATTAAATAGTGTGCTTCTAGTTTAGCTCTTTTTACAAGAGCCATTCGTATTTACATTTCTGCTTATGAGTATGCAGCCATCATAATTCTTTTTAAGCAAAGTGGTGACATTTATTAGAAAAATCAACATTTCAGGTAGTTCCTAAGATGTCCAATATCAGACTATCAGGAGTCTTTAAATATTATAGGAATACAGGAAGGTATTACTGAGATCATGAAATTGAGATGATACTAGCGTTTGTTCAAGGGAGACTAATACTTATTTTAAAAGAACAGAAGATCTGCTCCCCCTGTGCATACGCTGCTCCTTAACGTTCTCTCATCAGCTGTAAGTCTTGACAACTGAGAAACCAAACCACAAATACTTTGATGGTTTGCAAGGCAGCTATTATAAAGCCAAACACAAATGCAAATTTTTCTAGTTTGGAGACCCAGTGCAAGCAAATAGGTTAACATAAGACATCTGAATCCAACTGCTGCCTATGGTCTTCATTTTCCCATTAGAGGAATTATTCCGATAAGCCAGTGCAAGGAATTTATGTGCTTGAAAATAGAACAGCAGCACAGATGTATTACTTTAAATTACATGAAGCAATATTTTAGGAATAAACCAATGGACTGAATATCAGGTCCCTGAAAGCAAAACAAGAGAAGTATCACTTTGACCCTGGTTATTCATATGATTCATTATGAGAGTCACTTTCAAAATGTTACTGTGTATTCTGGACTCCAGGCCAGCTAGTCCAAGGAGGATCATGCCTTGGAAAAACAAGCCTACAAAGTTAGTAACTATACCACATTGGGGAAATACAGTGTCCTCCTTCAAGATGCTAGGGTTTTTCCCCAGAACAGAACAATTTCACTGCTGAGTCATGTATTCCTGTAGCTATTTTAAATACATTTACCTTCAATGGTGATAACACAATTTGAAACTGGCTTTCAGACATCAGTCCTGTACACATCTATAGGCACATAACTGGTCCTGTCGCTATCTATCCAGCCATATCTCATTTCCACGTGCAGACAAAGAAGTACAGATATGGAGACGCAAACAGGGCTGACACTCGACTGTTGAGACCCATCTCCATGATCGCATTCATCATTAACATAGCAAACATGCTATGCATATATTAGCATCAGTTCAGAATTTTCATCACCTAGACAGAAATTTAAATCATTGTCTGTCTTCCTTCTACTTCAATAAGTATGAAGGCACCTGTCTGCTGTTCTCTGGAGGGGAGGAAGATACAAATGCATTCAGCTTTTCTAATCCTCCCATACTGTACACAAGCAAGGATTTACATTAAAATTTATCCAAGAGGCAATAACTAGTATAAAATTTATGACCTAAGAATAGCTCGTTACACACTTCCATTTGCACTGAAGAGATGTTGCCATCTGAGGTTTTGGCCAATATTTTCTTTACCAGTCTCTCCATCAGTCACTGTTGTCTTTGTCAGAGAATTATTTTTCTCAATATTTATCCTATTTAAGCCCAAAATATCAGAATAGGTGCAATGTGACATCATCAACCAAGCTATTTCCCCCAGTAACTTTATATATATACACACACAAAATAGGTACTGCAATTAAAGATTTTTAAAATCCAAGCAATCTTAAATGATTTAATCTAGCAACTCTTACTTGCAGTAACCTTACCAATCTTTACCAGTGATGACACTGTCAATAAGATTTAGTAATTTGTAAACTGTCTCAGAGGAATGTTTGGGGTTATGTTACCAAACAGCTCAACAGAAGAGTTGGAAATATATATGTGTATGTGTATTATATGCATAATTATAAAATACTATTTTGCTGTCGTCTTAGTAATGCATTGCTTCATAATATATCAAGAATTTCAAGAGAGCTAAAGAGATTAGAAAAACATTAAGAAGTTCATTGGGTGACCTAAGCTAGTTGTAGAGTCACAGGTCATGTTTGCAGTCTTGGGTCACCAGAGACACATTCTGTCAGAATCTCAAAATTAATATTTTTAAAGGGTCGCACAGGTGTCTCAAATGCAATCATGCTTCACATTCACATGCCATTTTTATTCTTTCAGTGGCCATTCAGATGGCTGCATTTAAAACTTACACTGTTGAAGAAGTCATGAAACGAGAACAATTGGAGAATGGATCGGAGTCTTTGCTTGTGTTCATCAGGCATTATTTCTCATGTTGATGGATAGGAAGTAAAAAGAAAAGACACTTTTGAAAGGCACGTGAAAATTTTTAAGAATGCCAGTGAAGCTATTCTTCATGGATTAAAGCATTTGTCTTTTCCTGAGAGAGATTTTAGTGATGTATTATTCAACTTCTGTAGCTTTAGTACCAACAGTAAATCCAACATTATGCATTGTTAACACAGTAATTACACTTTCCACTTCATAAACCAGCATGTCGTCATCTCGAGATCTGTGCCATCTGGAGGGCCAGCTGACAGCACAGTCACCTGGGATCCAGCAGGAAGCTGAGCTCCAATTGCGTGGCTTGCTCACATTGCATTATGCAAGCAAATAACAAGTTTTGTCAAGCCATTCATAGTGCCTTGTATTGAAAACAAATTTTGTCAATTAAAACAGAACTATGAATGCTCATTCATTTAAACCAAGAAATGAATTATTCATACTTTGAACATTCCTCTTCCCAGACACTCTTTGTGTCTCTTCTCATCCAGAATGATTAGAAGTAGCCTCAACTCCCGAGTGAAGGAAGGCCTTGCATGTTCTTATTTTCCATCAGGAATACCAAAAGAATGACATTTTTCAAAAGAACCAGCATAACTTCGAAACAGAAGCTACTTCTGAAATTGGAACAGGGGCACACAGGCTGGATTATGTATTCTGGTTTGTTACACTCCTTGTCAAAACCAGATCTGGGAAATAATAATACATCAAAAAAGTTACACCCTGCCCTGAATCCCTCCCCAACTTTGCAATCTTCACATCAATAACCCAAAATTAACAAACCCTACTCACGAGTTTTGAATCCTGCTGTAAGACAGTTTGACATTTCTGTATTTTTTAATAACTACATGAAAAATTGTCATCATAACACATTTCCCAGTAGGATAAATCAATTAGTAACTAAAAATACAAAATCAAATTCAGAATTTGTCAACTGGTGCCTCTGTGGAACCCACATACTCTGCAAAATCAGCTGCTATTATGCATATTTTGGCGAAGTAACTGGATTTCTCTACATACTGACAGTATAACGTCTTTCCCCCCCGCCCCATTCTTCAAGTTCTGCATAAGACTACAAGAAAATAATTTCCAATGTGAAAAGCTTTTAACTGGCAAGTTCTGCTAAGTGTGAAGAAAACGTTGGAATTTACCCTTAGGTTATCCCCAATACACAAAATAATTTACACTTTAGATTTTTAAGCTGATATGACTGTCTCTAACCAGAAGTTGAACATGCAGAAGCCAGAGAACATCTCTTATGACACTCAAACAATGCCATTGAAAATTTATACCTGATCTAAAGGACATTGAAACACAGGAAGAATCTCCTTCCTAATCACAGAAGAGACTCAAATAGACCTGTAATGATCTTCGGGTCAAAGTGATTTAGTGCAAATCATAACTATTTGCTATTGTAACTATACATTAACAGTCACTATCTGTACTAAAGACATACTATCAAAAAAAGACCACCAACTGTGCGCAATGAGTCATTGATCCAGACTGCTTATAAGTCAGTATTGGTAAAACTAATCTTACCTTCTCAAGATTTACTGTAGACCAACCAATTGTTTCCAGCATCCCATAAAATTCTGACCTCCTCAAAAAGCCTGCAGAATATCTCAGCTCGGATTGTGCAGATTAAACAAACATCAGGAACTATCACTAAAAGTTGAATAGTTGTTGTGACAGCAAGATTTCAGAACCATGCAAGTCAGGATTGCATTACAGAGGGAGCTCTTTGCTGTGACAAGAATAGTGCAATATTGAACTGAATTCATGTTCCTTTGAAAAAACAAAACAAAAATTCACTGGGGTGAAAGAGCAAGTGCTCCATCTCATAAGCAGTCCAATTTTCAGCTCTGCCTTCTACCCCTGCTATCATATACATATATCAAAACTTCTACACATTGCTGGAAGCAAACTGATAACTGTAGTGTGCTCTGCACAACACATCCACTACTGACTGCTCTTACAGACAGCCTGCAGACTGCTATATAGTCCTCTCCTCTGAGCCCCTCATGTTACACCAAGAGCTTATTTTAAGAGCAAGATGTTTTCACTTAAGTAGCTATTATCCCAGAAATCATTCTACTCAATAACTCTCTTGAATAAGAGGTGCTTGCTGAATACTTTTTAACCTGAAGTTTTTCCTCAAAGAAAAAAATTGTTCAATCTATGGTTCATTCCATTTCCATAGGAAGGAAAAAAAAAAAAAAAAAAAGACCACCACTGTGAGAAACAGAGCGAATAAATGGTGATTTTTGTTGGCTTTTTTTGATTAAGGGTTTTATAGAAGTGTAAGATAAATTCTCTAAAAATAGGGGAGGGAGAAGGCAATTTA
Organism: Aramus guarauna; assembly: GCA_013400195.1. NCBI lineage: Eukaryota > Metazoa > Chordata > Aves > Gruiformes > Aramidae > Aramus > Aramus guarauna. The sequence continues at coordinate 2,865,403 of VXBL01003649.1, forward strand.
ATGATATTACCAAATAGACACGTGTCTATTGCAGACTAGCACTCAGTGAATTAACACAAAAAGACTCTTGAATATAAAGGTGGATGTTCAGAAAATATTAAGTTATAGGTGTGATAGAAAATAAACAAGGGAAGACAAAAATGTAGAGACATCAGCTTTCCAGCTTATTCACTAATATTGACATTTCCTATAACATTTATTCCACCAGCTCAGGGTATACTTTCCCAATATATAGCTTTTGTGTTCCTAATCTTTCTTTGGCATCATATTCAAGACAACTAGGATGACTCAGTTATGGAAAATAAAGACAACTGCAGTCTTGGGCAGAAAGCAGTCATTATATTAAACATTTGCTCAATATTCAAATCAAGAATAAGGCAGATAGCAAGGCAACTGCCAAAGAAACATGAAATACCATTGAAATTCTTAAAAAATTCCTTAGAAGTTATTGATGCCTGACCTCCTCCTGCATGAAAAATCCAAAGGGTTACAGTAGATTAATTATGGACCCTGGATGTTCCGGGTACAGAGCTTTTTAAGTTAGATTTAGTGAATGCTTATCAGTGAGAACTGTGATGGAAGAAGACTACAGGGGAGATTTAGGAAGAAGAGGTGGAGAGATGCTCTGGCAAAACCAGAAAGCCATTAGATCTTTTCATAAGTTACCTTTTATGTTGTAAATAGAGTCTTTCTAACAGGATGTACCACAGAAAAAAAACACATTAACACCAGCTCCACAGATTTCATTAATTAAGACAGCCATTGCTTTACATTAATAGTCCCTTTTCAGAGAAATAACTGTTTGGATAACAAATGCAAACAGCCTTAAATTACACTGACAGTTTTTTATAGAACTGTGATTTGCCATGGCAATTAAATTTTACAAGAAAAACCTGCTACGTTTTACAACAACTAGATAGCACTGTCCAAATAAACCGTTATATTCATGCTCATTTATCTGCTCATTAGACCGAGTTTTCTATTTGTTTAAGCAATTAGTTATATTTAGAACAATAATTGCCAATCTTCACAAGAAGAATTTAAAATAGGATTTTAAAAAAAAATCCTTTGTTAAATCAAAAGCTAAAACAAATTTCCCCTAATTTCAAGTACCGACATAGAAATTCCCGCCTGACAGAACTCAATGGCAAAATTCCCAGGTGACTTGGGCAGAGCCAGGGTTTGACTCACGATGCCAGTGTTCATTAGTAGGATTATATAATTTTCCGCAGTCTTTGGCTTCTTTTAGTCCCTCTCCCCACCACACTAACACACAGAAATGATTATAATATTCAAAGCAAGAAAGACATTGACATTGTCCAGAACATAGCAGAGTTTGATCATGTTCTGTCTCCAGTATAAGTAGGTAAGGATCCAGGTTCTCTACTGGCAGTGCTGCTCAGCATTTTGGAAATTGCCCCTTAGTAAGAAAGGAGACAACATGATGAATGAATCACCAGAGTCAATTTTCAAAAACCTTCAAGCAGTAGTCTGTACAATTGGATGGAATAAAGAAAAGCTGGCACTTCTGAAAGGGCTGAAATTAGCTAATGGTAGAGGTATTTTTGAAGAATAAGTGTATGGGTTTTCTTCTATTTTATATACATTTGCACTTATGTATAAATTATTGCATATGAGTAATACAGCAGATATTAAGTACAGCATTTGGTGCCTCTGCACAGGACTTGGGAGAGCATTCAGCAGCAGATAGTGCCCCTTGGAGACAGGCAGACGGGGCTGTTAGGCATCCATGATCTTCAGCAGGGAAGTTTTATTCTTTATTAGCTTTCAGATTTTGTGCTCCAAAGCGCAAAATAGACAGGGGATAACTAGTCTCATGTATCGTTACGATTGCTGTCACACTGCCCACTAGAAAAGTTAAACTCCAGTTTAACAAACAAACCCCCCCCCCCATAAACCCTAGAAAGGTAAATAACAGCCTCAATCCAGTCCGTGTTGCTCAATAAACCCAGCCTCTTGCCACAAGCCTGCTGCAAAGGTGCACAAACATGTTCCCTGGAACAGGAGCCAAACGAATGGGCTTTGTGGACAGCCTTGACTTTCAGGCAGAGGGAGCAAACCCTGGCACAGCGGCAGGGAGGTGCCCACCTCCTGCAGTCGCAACGCTTGCGAGGAAAACATGCTGCACCTAATCCAGTGAAAGAGAGCAAACTGGGGAAAACGTGTAAGGGATTGTAATGGTACCGCTATATTTATATGATAAATTCGCTTCCTCCACAGACAATAAGTATTGTTCAATTTTGAACAGACTGTACTTTTGCATGGATCACTGACTGTGGAAAGTTTCCCAAAAACATGGAGTTGCTCCTTCTGAAGAGGACACTAGTTGTAGTGCTGTCCCCAGGTATTTGAAAGTCCCTCATTAGAGGCAGTCATGCATATTGACAGAGGTATGAGTTCAGTTCCTTCTGCTTGACTGGATTTGGTCCCACATCCTCCCTATCCTGGAAATGCCCTGTGCCCTGACCACAGCAATGCAGGAAGGTGTCCTGGCAAAGTCTCCTTTCAGTATCAATGCTTTGCATTTATGTTTGCTTACCTTCCCCAAACATACACAATGTAGTCTAATGAGAAATGTTTTTTCTGCATGCAAGCCAAGGTCTATAGAGAGAAAAAATGTATAATAAAATCACCAGAGAGTAAAAAACCCGTGTCCTATCTTGAAAGCTCATCCTTGCTGGCAGGCTGAAAAGTTATTCTTCTCTTGTTCTATCTCATCAGCTATTTAATTCTTTTACACAAGATAGGACAGCTCTAACAGGAGTTTAGGGCATCCTCCTGGGTAGCGGAAGGACGTGATTTCAAGTTTGCCACTTGCCAGGTGGGTAACTTCACTACTGGATTATTACACAAAAGAGCAGTCTATTCCTCCAGCACTACAAACACAGATCTTCATTGTCTTTTCTTGCAAATGTATCAACATGTTGCAAAAACAGGTTTCATGACATGTGGAACACCCGCTCAGGACACAAAAATAGATTGATTCAAATATCTTTTGAGTGACTACCTCTGATTTGTTTTTCTTCATTCTCACAACAAAGGGGACACACACACACGCAAAGTCATTTGTTCCCATAGCCCCAGACGCAGGACCCAAAAAGATCTCCCTAATGAAACAAATCCCAGCTGGGTCTGCTGAGGTCTCACAGGAGAGCTGAGAGCCAAGGACTCTGAGTACAGTGAATACAATTTTATGGGAGAGAACAGGCACAGGCCTGTGAGCTAAAAAGTTGTATCCACACAGAGGGTACACAAAGGCTCAAAGAAACAGCTTGCCCTCGACCAGACAAATCACGTCACACCGCTTTGGTTCACTAATCCTTTTACAAACCACACGCTTTCAAATGCAAACACAGTGAATGTTTTAAGGGAACTCTGCTAAAAGTATCCATAAACCAAATGCTTCAAGATATTATGCAGATTGCAATTTATTTGCATTTTGATTGACTAATCAGCTTCCTGAACAGAGCTCTCTATATACTATGATTACTGTCTTGATTGGAATTCAGCTTTGCCAACCTCCTCTATTTTAGTAAATCCATACATTTATCTTGAATAACAAAGATTCTGGAGCTTTTTCTGTTGTCACGATTGCCATGTTGTTTTTTCCTTTAAACTAAGTTAAAAAAAAATCATGTGTTGACCAAGATCAGTGAAAGCTTTTATTTGATTGTGTTTAAAATGAAACATGGTCATATTTATGCTGGCAGCTCCTGTGACACATTCACAGTTTGGAAAACATCTGAAAGGTTTTATTTAAGAAGAGTGAATTTTCACTTCATACTTGCTTCTGCTCACAGCCCAATTCTGAGGTCCTTCTACTCAGCTCTTGCCAATAAAGAGGAGAGTGTTAATCTAGAAGCACTGCTGTTTTCAAGTGACCTTCTCTCCTTCTTGAAAGGCAATAGCTTTGAAGGAGCGGCAGACAGAGTGACAAGCGTTCAAAGTAAAATGGAAATGGAATGAGATCTCCTACTAGCTCTAGGCATCAGGAGATCCAGAAACAGTCTGCACTGAAGAGCTTAGCAGCTCCGGTAAATATTCTCTTGTTGATTTTTCACAATGGTCCCTGCTGCTTATGAGGATATTGTTCATCTCCCTGAGAAAAGTTCCCATCATGCCAGAGTGAACACTCGCTAAGCAAAGCATACCAAGAAATATATACCAAATCTGCTGGAGCATCACTGGGAAAGTGGCAGAGAGAACTGTACCAGCCACAACAGGCAAAAACTCATTTCCCTATTGGGAGAGGGATAACATTTATGACTTAATTTGCATTAAATAAGTAGGTCAGTAATTTAACCATAGCACTGTCATCAACTTTCATGGATCCTCAACCAGCTGCTAGGCTCATACAGGCGAGTGCCTGCACGCACAGAGCAGAATCGCACACCAAGGAGAACCAGTCTGAGGAACAGAGGCAGGGACGTGCCCATCTGACGTGCATCGCCCTAAGCCCATGCAAAGTGACAGAGGTTGATGTGACAGAATGACTGCAGTGCTAACAAAGCACAAACCCAGCCCTGCAGCCCTCACAAACGCAGAGGATAGAGAAGATGGGTTAAAGGGGTCTCGGCACTCTAGGTTTTGCAGAGAAGTATTGTGTTTTCATTTTTGTTAGGAAAGAATTAGATGATCACAGTCTGTCTACAGCTTGCAGGTGGGGTGAGGGACAATATCTTCTACCTAGAAGTTAACAAACCTGCCACATTGAGTAGACAGCTTTTATTCATAAAAAGCCAACTAAGTTTTTAATGCTAATGAAGGAGAAATTTTGGGGGTGGGGTGGGTGGGTGTTCTGCTTCCTACTTTGTAGGACACCACTGGCAGGTGCAACCACATGTTGAAACAAGGATCATTACCCAAGAAATAACTATCTACTCAGCTCCAATCTCCCCACGTCACCAGTTCAAAGGCACTCTACACATACTTCCATTTCCCACACCACAGCCTACAAACAACAGACCCTCACAGCTCTCTCCTGCATGCCACAAACCTTGCAAGCTCCAACTTTCAGATTACTTCCTGTGCCATCTCTCCCACTGGAAGCCTAAGTCTTATTGCTGTGCTATCCAACAAAAACTCCAAACCTCAATTTATTTCTGTCTTAGCTTTGGTCATGCAGCTGTCCTGCTGCCAATACAGTTGGGCAAGCTTAACAAGCTCTCGTCTCTCCTGTAGACCTACTACCTGATGTTCTTAAGAAAAGTAGACAGATCCTCTTTCAAGTCTCTGTTTTGCAAAAAAAAAAAAAAAACAAACAAACAAACAAAAAAAAAAACCAAAAACACCACAAAAAAACCCAAAAAACCAAAACCCACACACAGAGGGAAAAGGAAAAAAAGAAGCTTTTTTACCAGGTCATGGCAGTAGCACCTGAGCATCTCCTTTTGAGAAAGTGGAGACACTGAGAAACTTCTGAAAGTTGTTTTGTCATGGAAATTTAGTTGCTGATTTTCACTGTGAGTGAAGCTTTTGCCTACATATTCTAAATGAAGTCACAGGGAAAGGCTAGGGTAGGAAAGGACAAAGCAGTGTAAAGAGGGAAAAACAGATCCTAACTGTTATCCAATTGTTGCTTTAGGTCCTTTATTGGAGGGGTGTCACAAAAAGCTAGGAAAAAAGCAAGCTCAAGTGAGGAAAGCCAAAACCAACAGCTACACTACACATCTACATCAGAACAGGGCCAAGCACCGCAGTGATGACATGTAGCAAAAGGGAAGAAAGAACAGAAAAAAAATGCTAAAAGCAAAATATTTTCATGAAAGTGAGATCTTTCTCTCCTCTTCTCTGTTACTGCTGAAGAACACATCTGGCTTCCCTCCCACAGCCTTGCTGTTGAGATAGAAAGGCAGCAGTTAGAAAGCACCACATTCTAGGAGGCAATTCAAAAGGAGAAAATATACATTGGATGCAAGGACAAGCCAATTAAGTAAAAACTAAGAAAAATATCAAAAGGTTCCATTCTCAGCAATTTGAAATAATACATGTGACACTGAACAAGTTTGTCACAAAAGAAAGAGAGGACCATTTTTGCGTGCAAGAGAGCTTTTAAAAACCCTCTCAACCATCTGCTGTCATTATAAAATCACTAAAGTTGGAGAAAATCCTTCCTTCCAGAATCGTTTTGCTACATGGTAGTTAAATTACAGATGCTTCTTTAATTTTTATAGTGTACCTGGATTCCAACAGGAATTAAGTTGTCAGTGAAGTGTTTTGTATTTGCTTTTGTTTGGTTTTAGTTTCACTATTAATATTTAAGTCTTTTTTCTTCCAAAAATTGATGCAAGTTTTCATAACCATTGCCTGGCAGGTCTCCTCAAGGCCACAGCAAATAAAGTTTTGGATGACGCCAATAATGAGATGTGGAACAAAGCAGCTGAGAAGGCAAACAGAATGCTAGTTGTGGAAGTGTAACTTGTGCTAACAAAATGACAGACTTGTGTTTTTTAACACTTGTTTACACTTGGAATTTTCTCACAATAGTTATCCCAGAATAACTGTTTCGGTTGAAACCAAAATAACTGTTCCAAAATAATTACTGAGAAGGTTTCTTTGGTATATTTCCAAAATCTCAGCCCTTGGAACCAGTTTAGTATGATATACAATTTTTATTTATTTTCTTTTTAATTCAATAAGCATGTTTGCACATCTTCTAGTACAAGATGACCATTCTATTACAACCTTTATTTATCCACTGATAGAACAAGTAGCAGGACTTTCTGTAAAGGCTTACTAACACGCACAAGCTAAAAATATGAAATAGTAATTACAACAGTAGAAAAAGTGCTGAGGAAAGCTTACTAAGAGTTCAAGAATATTTTATTTTACAATTGAGCTACCAAGAGAACATTCACATTTGGTATCTCTATTCTCCCATCAGACAAGATACAACTAAAATCATCTGATAAGATGAAATTGGTACAGATATTTATGGAAAAAAGATTGCTCCAGTGTCAGCAGGTGCTTCTCCCACATGGGGCATTGTAACACTGTTGAAACAAAACAAAAAAAAAAAACAAAAAACAAAACAAAAAAAAAAAAAAAAAAAAAAAAAAAAAAAAAAAAAAAAAAAAAAAAAAAAAAAAAAAAAAAAACAAAAAAAAAAAACAAAAAAGGAAAGAAAGTTTTGGCCTTTCTTAGAACTTTCCTGTTTTACCACAGCAACAACAAGGCTTGCCACTGTGAATGCATTTTTCTGTCTTTATAAAAAGAACTGTAATAAAATCTGTACAGAATGATGCTTTGGTTATACCTGGAAGGATAAAAAAAGAAAACAAATCAGTGAGAGAATAGTCCTTTTCAAGAGTAATAGCTTCAGACTGGCCCCCAGCAGAAATGTTAACACCTCAATCACATTTGCAGTTGTATTTTGCCACCAGCTTTGACTATTCTCTGAAGACGACCTATTAAACAAAAGAAAGACTTACCAACAATGACTCAGTTGGAGAACAATACCACAGGGCTAATATTACACTAAACAATCCCAAAGTAAGAGAGAGGCACTGGTTGACAACCCCTGTGGGTGTCTTCCGCAGTCCAAAAGAGTGACCGCTTTATAGAAAGAAAATTAGTATGAGTGTCACTAAAACAAGATGCCTTGAAAGACACTAAGATGAGAAAATCTGCCTTGTAATTCTACCCTAAAAATGCAATATAGTCAGTGATACATACTCTGCTCAGTATGGGGTCAAAGTATTGCTGCCAATGAGATAGGAACAACACACTTTCTGTACCATAACATTTTATAGTATAATCTCCAAAGGAAAACAAGGGATGGACCAAGCAAGTAGAGGTTCCACCATGAAATAGTCTGACCCTTGAAAAGACAGAGGAAGAGTCAAGAGAAAAAGAAATTGGGGGTTCAACTGTCTAGTCTGAAAAGTTTAACTGTTATCACATTGATGAGTCAAATATAAAATATGTTGAAATGGCCCTTGAGGAACATCACCTGCATGAGGAAACTTTAGCTCTATCAACTTGTATGTCTGTTCCCAAGGAGGCATCTTCATGATCCGAGATTCCACAATCAACGGCAGAAACAATACAAGGAGCAAGGCAAAAAGTCATCAACAAATCTCAGAATATTAATACATGATTAAGAGTTTCAAAGTTATTTGAGCAGAAATATAAGCCTGTTCAATAGATTTACAGAGCCAGCAGAGCTACTGTCTTTTGTCTTCACTGTGATTTTGACCTACTTTTAATATAAACATGCATGTTTGAATTCCAGTCTAATGGTAATAGGCTGGCAGGTTATTTCAGGCTTCAAGGCCAGGGTGAATTTGTCTGGGGTGCTGGTGACGGCCAGCTGGCTGTCTTCCTTGTCTATTGTTGTGCTTCCCTTTGCAGTTCCCCCTTTAGAGGGGAATAAAAAAAAAGCATATTCATTGTCTAATCAACGATCTCCCCTCTGCTTCCCTCCAAAGCAGTGAATTGCAAGAGAACTGAGATCAGTGCCACTGGAACAGACCAACATTACCACTCAGCAAACGGTGCCCTGAATAACTGGGGCCACTGCTGTTTAAAATAGAAAGTAACACAGGCAAAGCGTGCATACTGAGCATCTCTCCTCTTATTCTGTGTGTACGTTTGTTTTGCTCACACCTGAGGTTGCCCTTGCCCTTTGCAGATTTTCTCCAGGTTGAATGTACATGTTTCACACACCTTGATGTGTGAAGCACTGTGCAGTTGGGGTAGAACAGAAATAAAACTTCCACCACCAAAAGTACGAATAATCTGCAGTTATAGCAGGTGAGAGTCCAAAACTGAAAAGTAGTGGGAGATTTTATTTTTGTAGTTTCAAGTAAAACATCTGTACACTAATATACAAATTTAAATAAAAAAATGTTCTCAGAAAAAACAACAAAAATGCTATTAGAAAACTAGAAAGCTCATAATAAAACATTTTTCTGATAAAGAGTAGCTATGAAGAGTAGTTTAAAAAATTTTATAACTCAGAAAAAAGACTAGTGAAATTATTTTGGAAGAGTTCAGTGCATTCTGTTTAAAGAGAGAGGGAATGATCCAAGCCAGCATCGTAAAGATATACATTTTAACACATTTGTCCCCTCTCACATCACCTTAACCATATTATCTCTGTGATTCTCTTTAAGGTATTCCTCTATTCAAGTGAAACTCCATTTTTTACTGCCTCTTTACTATTAGTTTTCATTTCTGTTCTAAACACGGCTAGGCATCAACCACAAATAGAACTATATTGTGCTAGGCATCACAGACAGAACAGCACATAATCTAAGTACTCCCAGTGCAAGCATACGAGAGAAATAGGATGCGAAGAAAGGAACGTAGAGTAACAAACACAATGAAAAGCGACACATGCAGGACTGTAGTTTGCCGGGGGCTAGATGCGGCTAAGAAGGTAGAGTCATGGGAAGTAAATGCAACTGAGTGGAAATGGAAAAAAGAGGGGAAACACAAAGTGAAGCCAAGGTGAAACGTTCAAGTCTTAGCAATTCTTCAGCTCATAAACATACGGGCTGTGAAACTACAAATAGTGAGCATAAACCCTGTTCGCATACAGAAGCTAAGCCTCAGTTGATCCGGACTTCCTATTAATCTCACTTCATTCCATATCTACAGGACCCTACCTCTACTTAACTGCCGCTCAGAGAATCTACCAGTGAGTCATATTCACAGCATCCAGATCACTTCATTAGTTTGGTTTTCAAAGATTCCTAGTTTGAACAATTTAAAAACCATTCTAGCAATTATTTTTGCTGGAGTTTTCACAAGATTTTCCCCTCATGAAGACTGTTTTCTTATCAGAAGCAAACTGCCTGCCTCTCACTGTTACAGCTGTAGAACTATTCTATACAGGTTATAGCACTTAATCCTAAAAAAGAGAAAAAGAATATTTTGCACCTAAATTCTGAAACTCAGAACATTGTGTTACTGCCTTGCCTGGGGGGTGGGGGAACATGACACAAAACACAATAAAAAAGTTAAAAAGTTTTAAAAATCATATGCACACACAAGAGCTGGAGAATGGAAACGGTGTAATTACAGTCTTTTCCATGCCAATTTTAAAGCTTGAATGAGAATGGTACAAAATTCTTCCTGCAATCAACCTGCTATTCTACAGCTGCCTGTGAAGGGACTGGAATAATCCAACTACTTTCACATCTGTGAGCAAGACCTGTTTTCCTGCATTAGCCTTTCCTTGGAAATAACACTGTTATCAGACTAGTCAGGAGAAGGTCATCCGGGGACATAAGAATTGTCCTGCCTACCTGGTACATAAATTATGTTTTACATTTGATGCTTCCTATTTCCATGGGATACCATCTACATGAAGTTACTAACTATATCTACCTTTCCAAAGGAGGGAAGTTTTGTAACAATCTGGGTTAAGTACTCCTCACATGCACGCGTAGAGCTGAGTAAGGGGCAAAGGCCAGATCATTCTCATGCTGAAAACATTCAGGCTGGAATATAAATCCAGTAAGCAAAACAGAACACTTGTGTAACAAGCTACTTTTTAAACAAAAGAAATAATTTGAAAAGTAAGATTTGCAAAAGCTAACTCTAAAGTTTGAGTCTCTTGCTTTTAATAAACTAAACTCTCCCAGGATTACCTTACTAAGGTGCACAAACTCTGCTTAAGCCTTCAGAGTTTATTATTTGCTGTTTGGTTTGGTATTGGGTTGTTTTGTTTGATTGGTATGGGTTTCATTGCTGTTGTTTTTAATATATGGCATTTTAAGGGTACATAATATGCCAAAGATATACATCCATGTTGAAATCCTCTAAGACTACAGCTACAAAAAGTCAATTTCTTCACAATCGAAAGTGCAAGCAATAAATTGTGTTTCAAATGTCTCAACTCTGACTTAATTGAAAAAGTCACTTAGTAATAGTCCTATATGATAAAGTTTGTGGTTATCAATTAATTTCATGGTAAGACACAGTACAAAAAAGTGAATTTGAACTAGAAAAGGAAGAATAATTTTCCAGTGAGCTGTGTGGAATAGCGCATATCCAAACCAGACATCCAGGCAGATACCCAGGCGTAACAGCAAGTGATATTTGCTGATATTATAGACCTATCTCCCGAGAGAAAATCCCAACAGAGCAGAAAATCACTTAGAATAAATTCATCTTATTTAGGCAACACAGGTTAACTTTAATTACTAATTAATCCCCCAAGATCCTTCCTCCTTCTTTTCCATGAATAGATAATCCATCTTCATTTATGATTCCTCACTTGAATAAATGAGAGCCTTATTACAAACTAGGGTGAAATATTATGTCAGATTTTTTCCAGTACTGTATGACTGAAAATGTTGATTCTGAAGTCAAAACCATTTCATTCTATTTTTTGTTTAATGAAATAACTTTTTCAAGGCACTCAATATTTTTTAGATAGGTTTCTTGTCAGCCGTTTTACAGTTTGTCACATTCCTGCCTTGCCACAGACCAATTACTTGGAAAATGTTTAACACTCATAAATTCAGATGCTTTTCAAGTTAAATTATAGTAGATTACATGCGAACCAAATTTTTTTATTTTGTTTTTTAAATAGTATTACTACTGATTACATCTATTTTAAACGCTATAGTGTTTAAGCCAAAGCTGTTTGTTAAAACCATTTTGTCTTGATGGAAGTCTGACAACTTTTCTTATGCTTTGTAGTTCACAAAATGAAAATATTAGACATGGGCAGCCTTTCTTCTCAAACAGGGAAAGAAGAGACATCCAGTCCCATTTAAGTCAGTCTTTTCATTGACATCAGTAGCCACTATTTTTTTTTTAAAACAAACAAATCTACAAAAACCCCCAAACCCAACACACAAACAAAAACCGCACCACAATACACACCCATGCCAAACAGGTACATTAATCTTTACCACTGCATAGAACTAATCTTTCCAGGCACCAGCAAGTCAAATCTTAAGAAAAAAAAAAAAAAAATCTGTAGGCTTTATAATTTTTTTTCCCCAAAATGCTTTATATAGATTTGACTCATTTTCCCACTATGTTTCCAAAGCAGTTTTTTCTGCATGGTTGGAAGGGATACAATTGCTGATCCATTTGTTCAGCTCAGCTGTGCAAGTCTATTGTACTTCATTGGTTATTTTCAGCAACAGAAATATTCTATTTGTCTTTGTAACTTCAGATAGGAAGGAGAGAAGTGTTTGGCAAGGAATATGTCAAGACAATGACAAGGATAACATGATCTTTTTCTACCTCCCAACTCCTGAGCATTAAGCTCTCATCTAATGTCACAGCTAATGAAAATCCTAAGTGCATTTCCCATTCCCTTCCAAAAGAACAGCTTCATTTGCTAAAACATTGAGCCATCAAGTTTAACTAATCAGAGGGTACATCCTGACACTTTCCAGATGACTGTAGTAATCTGACACTTAAGTTATCTGAGGTGGCAAATGTGTCATCATATTTCAGTATCAATTGTTTAAAAAATTCATCAGAGTTAAAGGCAAAACAATCAAAAAGAGATCCCTGTGTCAAAATAGCTATTAAGAGCAGGATAACATCATAGTTTGAGAACTATTTCAGGAGACAATAGGTTACAGCTTTATATACACATACCTATAAAGCTGCAAGCTGTTCCCTAACAGTGTTGAGATCCGCTGCTTTTCAACAGCCACGGGTTCAGTTGCTAAAGAGAATGAGAAGTAACTGAGAGATGCCTTCGCTGCCGTCATCAATAGGAGCGCATACTTGCATTTACTGACTCGGCAAGGCTCGCACCAGCTGACACCTAACCTGTAGAAGAAGAACTATAGACACTATCCTCTGCTGATGACAGGCCCAGTTTTCTATACCCCATGGAGTACAGATTGCATCACCCTCTATTCATGAACAACTGAGGGAAAAGAAAGCCAACAACAACAACCAGGTAGAAAGATGCCTTTTAAGAGCACAGAGGAAAGCACAAGTCCATTGTAGGGAGCCTACAATGGCAGCCACAACCCCATCAATAGTTTCTTCAAGGTGAATAACTTCAGAGATCTTTAGTCTCTTGCTATGCGGATCACAGTGAATGCAGAAAGAGTTTTAAGGTAAGGCTTAAAGTTTTGGGTTTTGAAACTCACTCTTAGTAGGTTTTTCGGGGAACTCTCCAGTTTTTGGGCTGTTTATTAATAGTGTCAACCAAAACCAGGAGAAAAAGCAGCAAAGGATTAGAGCAGAAATAATTTTCAATTCACTGCCTCCTAAAAAGATGCGTTTCCAAGCCTACTTTAAATAAAAAGTCTGAAAAGATGATTAAGTTTGTTACATTCTTCTGAGTTTTTAACTATTGTTTCCAAGGAAACAGAAAAATAACCATCCAGGTAAACAATCTCTAGCTCAGAGCTACTAGAGTGCAGCAAGACAGAGCTAGCAATGGCAAAAATAATGGCAGCTTGGTTTGACCCACGTAGCACAAGAGCAGCTCCACCAAAAGACAGAGCAAGGAGAGCAGGAAGAGACAGGTGGAAGAAGGGAAGACTGAACCCAGCAACTGAGAAGGCAAAGGAAAAAGACTTAACATGAGAAGCGCGGCTAGCACAGAGGTAAAACAATAAGATGGAGATCCTTGTCTTTCAGATAGGCAAGAAAGACAACAGGTGAAAAATCAGAAGGGATACAAAAAGCTGGCTGTGGTACAGATGAGAAGCAACCACACAGTACCTTTGGGAGTGTTAATAAAGGATGATAGTAAGCTATTAGAGATGAGAACATAGTTTACATATTAGTTCATTTCCACATCACTTCTGCTACAGCCTGGCCTGAACTCACCATGGCTCGTTAACACTTGAGAGATGCTAGCAAGTGATGTTCCATTGTGGTAACGCAGGCCTCTGCGACAATAACTCAAGCAACAGGTACCACCTCCACAGCCAGCTTCATTACACTTGGCAAGAACACAGCTACTAGACTGCATGATGACTTTTAGTCATAGACCGTCCCAGTGACACATGAAGGGTGTTGAAAGGAAAGGGTTAAAAAAAAAAGAGCAACAAGTAGCCAGTTAGGACTTTTTTTTTCTCTTTTTTTTTTTTTTTTTACATACACAATAGGTACAAAGGAGTTTTCTTCCAAGTAATTGCTCATAACATGAGTCATGCCTCTAGTGTTTAAGAGCTAGAGGTGAAATGGCTGCTTCCCCTTCCCTTTCAGCGCTGCTCCCAGATGACAAATGTATGACCATTTCCACCTTTCAGGAGTTTTATGAATACTAAATTTACTGAAAGGAGACAGGCAAACACGGTAAACAAAATTAGCAAACCCTTTAGAAAGGTTAATAAAATACTTTGCCCTAAAGTCTGTGTCTTATACTTGAAAAAGTTTATTCGTTTTTCCCACAACAGCAACATTACTCCCCTTACCCCAAGTAGCACACAGAAGTATACTATCCCCCTTCATTTCTTAGGGGAGTTAGCTAGAAGTTTGACTGCTACACCAGGTTTTTTTTTTTTTCTTATTATTAACACACTGGCTCATACCTGTTTACATTACAGTTCTACCAGACTGAGAGCCAGCTGGCCCTGGACTTGTCTACACCAGAAAAGAATTCCATAATAATAACTTCCTATTATCTCAGGGTGACTGCTTGTGCAAGTTTTGGCACTAGTACTTTACTCATCTTTGATAGTATTCTTCTACCAAGTAATTTTGCAATCATTTTCCAGTTTTCATGGCCTGTGGTCTATTTTGGCCTGAAGTGAGAGAGTCATATCAAACAGTTAACTCTTATTGCAAGGTTTAAGATTTAAAATAATGAGATGTGTAGGAGGGAGCTGAAAAGAAAAGGAGTCTGGAACAGCAATATGACAAATGCCTTAGAAGATCTCATTGCAATTGATACTTCATAACTTATTAAAAATAAGTACCAGACAACAACTTATTTTTAATGCTACCTTTTATAGATATGTACAAACATGGAAGTTTTTGTGTTGTGGTGTTCTTATGACTTACTGAGTCACAGAGCCCGTTTAAAAAGTACTTTATAATAAGCCAAAAAAGAACAAAATAAAAGTATTCACATATGATGGTAATCATTATGCAAGTTGGCTCTTCGTGCTATTATCTCCTACACAAAAATGAAGCAGAGGTGGTAAAAATTTCTGGTAAGGTTAAGAATGAAAAACATTGACAAAGTGGAAAAATGTTGAATTTTCTGCATGCTGAGTATCACATTCTGGTATCAACAGCATCATATCACCATAGCCTCTTGAAAGTGCTTTAGCAGCATGGGAGAACATTCAGGTGGTCGTTGTGGTGGACTGAATTACTCAGAGGTAAGCGAGATTTGAAGAAGATATTTTTGGTTTCATTTTTGTTCATTTCTTTCTCACAGAAGTTGAAAACAAAGCTTAGCCAGAAACATATAAACCTACCAACCTGCTCAAAATGGACATGAAACCACAGGTTACCGGCTGTCGGAACTATATTTGCAGTATTACTTTTTCAGCTTGTGGGTCTTGCAGAGTAAAGTGAACAATAATCTTTTCCCATGACAAAGGCACAAGTCATTACAGGGAAAAAAAAAAAGATACAGGCCTTCAGTGTTTCATCTTATCATGGTACAAGTTGTTTCATTTGCTATTTAAATAGCATAGAATTTACGTAAAGTTGTAATAACTCATCATTTACATAGCAGGAATGAAAAACAGCTTGTGAGACCTCAGGAAGACCAAAGCTTATCGTGGGAAAGAGTATAACAAGGCACCTACTTGCTGCAAGGAGAGCACCCATAACAGAGAATGGTTTGCAAAGCTTCTAGCAACATCTCAAAAGACCAGAGCCCTGCTTTCACCCTGCTTTCTTGGCTGACTTAAGTCAACCAAGACTTGAGGCAGCCCAATAAATAACTACTATCTCCTCACTGGGACTAACCTTCCTATCCCTTCTCATGGCAATGAAGCAATGGATTTTAAAGGTTAGTTAGTTGCAGACTGATTAAACAAAGGATTGTGAATAATGTGCAATACAGCAAAGACTGGGTATAAATTGGAGAAGACAGAATAGAAATTCCAGGCCAAGAGAAAATTGAACCATCATATTATAAATAGATATTACTTGGCTGAGGGAGATGCACTTACTCAACAGGGCTAAAACCCAGAGTTATGATAGTAAGTCACTTAATTGGCACATGAGTCAAGCTAATGTTATACAATAATACAGAGCCCCCTCCACTGGAGAGGAAGATGGATGTCACTGCAGAGTCCCTCTGGTATGAGATGTCTAGAGCACAAAGGCTTGTAAGACTACACCTTGTGCTTGCTACTGGCAGGCAAAGAGGCATTTTGTCATACACATTGGTCACAGGTTTAAGAAGGCTTGAAAATATCAGGGCATGATATTGGGACATCCAAAAAAGTGAGCTCTGGACACCAGTAAGTGCCTTGAGGTCATCATTTTAACTAGCTGTACGGTCACAGACCTTCAGCTCCTTCACTTTTTACTATCTCGTTACACTCTCCTGACGTATGGGAGACCTTAAACAGAAGTCCCTGAGGATACAGAGGTGGAGCTGAAAGAAAAAGGATCTTATTTCCTCACTCGTTTTATTAAGACCAAAATTCCACTCAGTTTACAATTTAGGAAAGCTTCCCAAATAAGACCCAGTTGAAGTTCTGTGATGATTAAGTTTAACATTAAGTCATTTCATAAGCTACTCTTGTGCAAATTTGCCAACTATTAAAGTGACACTCTCAGTTCTATTGGGAAATTTATTTTTTTACTTTAGCAGTTTTCATGAAACACCCCAAATTATCATTTTTTCATAATCACTTGAGATAGTATATACTGAGTACAAGGTGGTAAGTTTAATTTTACTTTATATTATTACATTGCATTAAAGTACAGTTCAGTAGTGTTGCTTACACAGAATTCATCAGGCACCATAACACCACTTAGGATGAAGAGAGCAGAAGGAAAAACCTAAGTTTTTGCCTGACCTGAAGACATGGAGAGCTAATAAAACCTCTGATCTGTCATTTTTGAGACTTTAACTTTAGGGGAGAAACAGATGCTTAACGAGAAAATTTTCATGTGCATTATAGAGCTATCACACCTCAAAAGACAGTAGCCCTGGTCTCCTGCAGAAAGGCACAGTGCTGCTACAGGGAGGGGAAGAGTCACACTGGTGGGTCCTCTGCCATTTTGTAACTATTGGAATCTCACTATATGTCAGAGAAACACAGGACTGTAATAGATGATAGAATTCTCCCCTGCCTCCTTCAGCGTTCACTATGATGTACACGGACGTAATACAGGGGATGGGAAGCTCTTTAGACAGTGACAAAGCAGAACTGAGTGGTTGCAAACAGACAATTTACTGACAGGATATAATCAAAGGAATCACACAGAAAAATTAGTGCACTTCAATCAGCAATATCCGGGGAATACCCATTATGAAAACATATACTACCAAAACTGCAAGCACAAATATAACAGCTTCTACCAAATGATTTATATATTCAAATTATAAAACTTGAGCACTTGATTGGTTATAAAATAGATATAGCTGTATATTAGCAGGCTGTCCTACTCTCTGCATTTGAGCAGTGACAATACTATAAAGCACAGTAGCAGTTATTTACTTTCACTTTAGTAAAAGTCTCCCCCAAATGTGTTTGCTTGCTCATTTTCAATGTGAGATTTTTGCTGAGGAAATGAAGTTTGGCTGAAATAGCTCAAGTAAACAAAACCTTAGCAGCAACACCAGCAGAGCTTTCCCCCCCTCATCCCAGACCCAGTAGCTTGTTGCACCCAAACACCAGACTGGAGCACCAAGCCCTTTCTAGGACCCCTGACTTCTCTTGCCTCATACTCCTACAAGTTCTTCAACAGGCTAATGGACATAGGCCACCTGTCATGATGTGGCAGAGGACCAGAAAATACTGGCAAGACACAAGAAGGAGAAACAAGGTGATCCCCTATGCCCCAGCAGCCAAGCATTAAGTGTTCTTCCTCATTCAGAAAGTTTCAGACTTGCTCCATTTCAGATCTTTGCTGCCCGGCTATTACCAACCACTCAGATGCCTTCTAGCTCCCCGTACCTCACACAGCTGATAAACTTTATAGATTTTTCTCTAGCTATATTGCAAATGATTCCAGTGCTTGAGATGACAAATGAGTGCCCTTATGTCCTACTGATTTGCAGACAGAACGAGTCAAGAAAGGAGTTACTGGTATGGATCTGAGCAACTTCATCCCAAGAGGAAATGCAATCAATATAATTCCATTTCCTAAGCTTAATTAGATTAATTTTGTGTTTAGTAAGAATATTTTTTTTTAAAAAAAAAGCACCTGCTTAATGCTCTAACTCCAGCAAAATCATATGTCTAAAGGCATACATTAGTATGTGGTAACCAGAAAGTTAAAGTGATGATGCTTCCACTTCTACCCCACCAGCACACTTGAAGACACCTTTCTTTAGCCCATCAGCATATTAGCACTCCTGTCATGCAAAGCTACATGCATATAGGCATCCAGGTGAAGAGGAGAGGACAGGACATAGGCAGAGAGATCAGGCTGAGTTTAATGCAAAAACACCCCACAAACAAAAACAAAAACCCCCACCCCAATCCATAAATGCTAAGAGTCAATTAGACGTATAACTAAACATGTAGCAACCGTAAGGTCAAGTATCATTTAGAATCAGATGTGTGAATACTGCAGTTACCTAGGCAACACCTGGTTCTTTTTTTATGTTTTTTCATCCATGTGAAGTGACAGAAAAAAGTAACTGAGGGCTTTCAGAAATTATTCAGATTCCTTTAATGGAATAAGAGATTATATATATATACACACACAAAAATATTGTCTTAAGGGGCAAGTGTCAGATTTTATACACAAAAGTGTGCATTGAAAAATGAAATATTATTTCACAAATTAAGAATGACAAAAACTTTAAAGCATCTCAAGTTAATGCCTAGACCAAGAGAGTCACTAACATTATTTCAACACAGTGAATAACATTTTAATGATTTGTATCATGGATAACTAAAGTCAGTTCATGAAAGAGTTTTATTTATCGTGGCATTTTAGATTTCTCTGAAAAGAAGGAAAACTCAAACTGAGAAATAAGATTACTGCATCATAAAAATCTGTTACAAGCATCCAAGAGCGTGTCAGATTGGCAAGACCTATTCAGTTTCAAAATCCAATGCAGTCTGCACCAAAATATTTCAGAGTTAATGGAACAGTCAAAGGAACCGCCTTTTGTAACTTCTGTAATGGACTATTGTAGGCAGAGAAATGACACAATTGAATTTGGTTTCCTTCAACAGTAATATTTACTACTGTTAAAATCTTTCTGATTAAAAAGAAAGTGCTCAAAGGCAAATTTGTATCCAGGAAGACAGATTACTGCATTAATTGAAATTCACTAATTTGCTCTTGCTACAAAATGAAAAGAATAGTTATTGGATTGGAGCAAAGAACAAAATGACATTTGAGACATTAGTCTTTACAAGACACTAAATTACTTATAAAACCTCAAGAAAAACAGAGGAATTAGACTATCATTTTCTCCAGAAATTAGAGTGACTGAGCTAACTGGATCATGTAGCATGCTGAGGACATAATTCTTCAGTAAGTTTGGTGAATTAGTCAGTGAGGTTCAGTAAGGACAGCTGCCTTGTCATGGCCAAGCAATAAAGAAAAAATAGTATTTCTCTGTCACCTGTTAATTTTGCCTATTCATTTCCAGCTTGGTCTTCAGCAATACCTTGTGATCCCAAAGAGCACATGAACAGGACAATGTGGGGGCTTTTGGAGCAAGATGAGAGAAAGGATTTGACTGCATAAATTTGTAGAAAAATCTCCCTAATTACATGGAAAATAGAAGCAGTGAATTCCATATTGATATTAAAAATGGATAGAAACTTGGCTTATAACTATACTGGTGATATCAGCCCATTTGGATAGTCACAATACATATCCTAAATCCAGGATAATCAATTTCATTGTCCAGCTGTACTTCTAAACCTTAATTATTCATAATATTCAAATTAGAGGCTATTAAAATCTTCACCCAGTCACTATGAACCATTTTTATTTTGCCATTATGAAGAGATGACACACCTGTCCTTTTTATCTCTGAAACAATACCATGCTTTTTGTTACTCAAGTGCAAATTACGGTTTGGAAGTTGACTTGTAATCACTTCCCAGTAGTCCTGTTCCATGGTTTGCTGGTCATGGACCAATCACTTTTCTAGATTTTTTTGGTTTTTTAGTAGTAAGAGTTTAGGAAGCCTTTCCTCACCAAGTCTGTTTGGTTTTTTGAGACCTTTCATTAAACATTTTCCTCTTGTAACAGTGCCAACTGTTAAAACATCACTAGCCACAACAGTAAGAGTTCAGTCTGGGGAGAAACTGGTGGCTTTAACATTTGTTTTCAGAGGGAAAAGGAGACCTGAGGAGGGGCGGAGAGGAGCAACTGTCCCTAGTTCCACGACCAGAAGCCTGCACCAAGGAGGCGTGAGCCAGGTGGTGAAGGTACCCATCTGCCCTCCTCCCCACACCCTGCTTTGCAACAGCAGGCGCTCCGCAGCAGCTGACAGCGCATCACACCACCAGCACAGCAACATCTGAAGACAGACACTCGGTCCCTTTCCTAATCTTTATTTGCTCAGCTACTCAGCTTCATTCCCCAGCCTAAAGCTAAGCCGTGGCTGCCTTGAAGAGTTCTGTCAAACCACCAGGCTCCATGGTTACTTCCAAAAAAAAAAAACCACCAAACTCAGGGCTTCAACTTGGGCAATCTGATAACATTTCAGAGACGCGAATTATGTCTAAATAGACCAAACATCTAGCTCCTGAATTGCAGCTGCACATAAAATGCTTTGTGCTTACATATAAAATTCTCCAGCCCTTGAGAATGAGCAGGCAGCTCTCAGGACTAGCCAGGCATAGCCAAGACAGTTACAGTTCAGTGTAGCCATCCATCGTATCAGACCATATTGTTATCAGAACACAAAGGCAATATGGTGTCAGCCCCTTTTGTTAAAGGTGGGAGTGTGCATGAGCAAAGTGAGATATTTAAGAGTCACATAAAAATCACAACATTGTCACAGTTGCATTTTAACCTCGTACACAGCAATGATTTACAGGATGTATTTTCTAATAAGGGTGTAAGATCTTCCCTTTTAAAGCACCTTTTCCACAGAAAAGTTTAGACAAACAGATTTATTAACTAAAAATTAAGGCTGCCAAGTGATGTTTAGTACTCTCCCAGGATGCCAAGTTAAGCAGTACTCAAGTAGAAGAATTGCATTTCCCACTCTTAACTCTCGTCTCTCTAAGCTGTCCAAGAGCGTTTCTATTGCCCACCTCCCTCTACCCATGGAAATAAGCCTCTGCACAATAAGCTTCATAGTCATGTTGATTCCCACAGTGCCACCAGCTCACTTGATGCTAATGCTTCCCAATTGCCGTTCATTACATCTGAGATCCTGCTGATCTCCGCTTTAAGCACTGAAGAGGCTCACTTACAGATCTCAGCAGCGAGGACTTGCAACCAGTGCTTAAGCAAGATATACTGGGTCTTCTCAGTTGCAAAGCACACAAGCATGAAAACATTAAGTTGAGAACCTGAGGCATCTTGTTTTATCCAAGTCTCACAGCAGTGCCATACAACCCTAACCAATCTGGCACCAATATCATTAATAAATACACCCATCTGCCAAACAACCTCTACCACGTGTAATGACAGAGTTAGGGTAGATCTAGTCAAAGTCTTTTGCACACACATGTGGGTAGAAACAACCTGCAGGCAAAACCACCTTTCCATCAGATCCAGCTCTGTCCCTCCACAGGGAGGCAGGTATTTCAGGAAACACATGCTGCAGTTCTTGGCTGTATTTCTTAATTTGTGTAGCACTTAACTTCTCAGACAGGTTTTGCTTTAGCCATCTGCTGAAAGTACCATCCACAGGTGTCGTGACAGAAACACAGCTGATGAAGTTCAGAGTCTGAATAGAAATACCTGATTTTGTATTGGCAGGGCTCATACTGACAGAAGCCAGATCTACAGAAAGCAATCATGGTTTATTAAATGTAACTGAGCTACAGGCAGAGCTGTCCTTACCTCCTCCCCGCCTGCCCAAAGTCTTAACTCCAGCTCAGCTGTCAGTGCTTTTGCAATTAAGTTCTTATGACACTTTACAAGACAAGTAGCAGAGGACTGGTACCCTTCACACAAACCTCAGGTGTTTTAACTAACAACTTGGTATTTCAGACTGTCACACTTCAAGGAAAGTTGTTGTTACTCCCCTCTTGGGCTGCTTGTAGTAAGAGTCCAAGGAATTATAAAATGAAACAGGTTTGACACAAATCTTAACAGAAAACGTCAAAGTCACCTATGGATCCTCTAATTCCCCAAGTCATTTACACTTCGTGCAACAGTTTCAAACACATTTCTCCCAGAGCAAAGCATGTGCTTCAAGTGCGTCTCTACATTTTGTTGTTCTAAGCCAGTCTTTACACAAGCCAACCCAGGAAGTCATTTGTCTGCTCAAACTCACCACAAGCAGCTTCAGTCAACCTCAAGGTCACCTTTCACGTAGGCACCCCATTGCTTGGCCTCATCTGGTCCACCAGCATGACATCAGACCAGCCTACCTGCCAGCCCCTACCCTCTCCTTCTACATTTGTGCACTCAAAAGCATGGGCACGGCAATCTAAGAAAAAAAAAAAGTTACTATTTCTTGCCACCATCATAAGCAGTATAAGAGATGAAAGAAAAAAATGTGTGGCTACAAAAAACCTGATAAGCACTACATCTACATCAAATTCACCATCACAGAAACAGTGACCTCATAGCCCTGCACATCAATCTGATCATGTATAAGCCTCGTAGTTTTACAGCAGAGCTTTGCTCTGCTAGAAGACAGCTTTGGTTGTGTTTCAAGACTGAAATTTGAAACAGCTGGTAGTCACTTGAAACCATAGGGCTTGATTTTTGCCTTTACAGTCAAGACTTAGAGATTGAGTAATAGAGAATTAATCCTTTAAGTTGCCTAATGTTCTGAATAAAAACATTGCAAAGTTATCCATAGGGAAAAGGGAATGACTGTACAACTTGAGAGCGATGCTGCAAAAACATCACATTTTTCACATTAAAATACAACATGCCTGAATTTTACTTGGAGTGACCACACAATTGGTTTCCACTTACAATTATGTGAGAAAAGCAAAAGCGAGTTCTGTTTAATATTTCATTAAATTCATAACTTTTTATACTTTAACAGCACCATAACATTTCCTTACACATTTATTTAAAAATCTGCTTGCTGAAAGACAAACCCAAAATGTTGCACTTGTGAAAGCCCAAAGTTTAACACAAACTTAACAGAGTTCTTAGTCACGTATTCACTTCCACAGGACTGAACAGACAGCCCAACGTGCTAGGAAAAGCATTGGGTCTTTTCATCTGCTGCAGAAATAACTGTTCTTTAAAACCGCTCACTTCTGTTCTTATGTAAGCAGAGCACTCTTTGAAGTGCAATAAAGTTTTACAAAATGCAGGCTAAATAAAGATCAGAGAACCTGAAAATTCTTTGGTATTTTTATCTTTCTGCACCACAGAAGATAAAGCCTACATCAGAAGTCGCTTCAATAACCTCCCAGACAAACAGCAGAACCACTTTACAGATGAGGAAAAATATTAACCTCTTGAGAAAAAGATTTAACAAAAGATATAAAGAAGAAAATAAGCATGTAACTCTTACCTAGCAGAGGACCGAAGCTGTGCTGGTCCATTCAATGCCTCCAGCAGGCAGAGTCCCAAACTTGTGCTCCATGGTGCAAACCTCCACCAGTACCTGCTCCTCAAAGCTTTTCCCTTCCATCCGCCATAGCACAGAGCAGATTCCACAACACACATCCACTGACTCCGGAAGATCTATCTAGCTAACAACCTCACCTGTAATTAATAACTCTCAGCTCAGACTTCATCAGCAATGCCTGAGTAGCTTCTCAGGCACCAGATTACCCCTGCAGAGACACCTGTGAGCTCTCACACTGTTAATGAATTTACCTCAGTAAATCATTCTGCTGAGAGTCCATAACAGAGCCTAGTTCAAGTTCCCAAGTACTAGATCTTATATTTATCTCCGGAAGTTTGCAAGGAGAGTCTTCTTTTGTCTAGAGGTCAGAAAGGGACGTTTTCAACTTTTACACAGTTTTCCACTTTAAACTATGTAAACAGAAAGACTCTAAAGTCACACTTTAATCTCTAAATAAGCTGCAATTTAAGGCAGTTGAGATGTTTATTTTGTCAAATTTCAAAGGTTTTGTTCCTGGTTTTATCCAGATTTTATTGAATAAATTAAAGAAAAAGAATTTTTGAAATTAAAAAAGAAAAATATTTTTCCCCAAAAGATCACTTGGACAAATCACAGCTACCAACAGTTTTCCATCCCCTCAGCTGGTTCTGCATGTGAAGGTTTTGCCAGTTCCACTCCATTCAAAAGGGAAGCCAGTGCAGATCCCAGCACAACACAGCTCACATCACTGGGTTTCATTAAACATTTTGAGAAGATGTTTTCTCTCAAGAGCAAAAAAGCTCACAGGTCTCATCTTGTAATGCTTACATCCTTAGGTCATCCTAATCTTCTTGGCACACTAGTCAAAGCTGCCACATATCGATACGGATTGCAAGCACATAGATTGCATGGCAAAAAAGATGCACTTAGAACCAGAAAGTAAGAATTCTGGGGAAATTCCTATCGCTTAGTTTCTCTACCTGAACTTTGGGAAAGTTCAGCTTTAGAGCAGAGGCTTGGGGTTGCTGATATTGATAATAACATATTTATGGTTACAGTTAACCCTTACCAATAATAAGTACTGTGCCACATCCTGCCACTCATTGATTGCCAGAAACAATGGTACAAGGTATGTCAGTTCATGATGTTGATTCAAAACAGGGGTTCTACTGAAAAAGCTAAAAGCAAAACTAAAACTAGAAAATCATTCCATTTATATCACTCTGTGTCTTGCAAGCCGTGGGACAGAAGAGGGAGGATCTGTCTTTAGCAGAGATATGGTATTTGCTTTGTTTGGTGTTTCAATCATGTTTCACATAACACAAACATCATTAAAGCAAAATTTCCCAATTCTCTGTGGGCAAACAAACAATATTTATGTAATTCAAATACCTCTATCCAATCACCTGTTCTTACTAATCATCAAAGTGCTGCACACCACTGTTTGATCTTAGAGATTTCCTAAAGTTACTGGCATCATTGTTGGCAGAAGTTGGTAAATCCTGTTGTTCTGCCATGAGGTTTAATAGTTTTATTTTGTTTGTGACTGCTGCTTGTCTGAGATCCTCTGAAGTAATCTGCATATTCCATACTCTTACTCGATCTAGTGATCTGCAATGAAACAATTTTCCTGATACCAATTAGTTTTCCCTTACCAATTCTCATGATCTACATCGCCCTGGAGATGTGGACAAATAGCCGAAGCTGAAAACTCACGTGAAGCTGTATCTGTCCCTCTTCAAGGCATTCCCCCATACATTCATGGTATGATAATAAAGATTAGCCTTTCCAGCTCTACAACTTGTAGTATCCTGGCAGGTTTAAAAGAGACACCTTATACTTTCATTTAAAGCACAGAGTTCCCAGACCATCCCTCACAAGTGTTTCAAATCCCACTTTAGAGAAAATCAAAGCCTGAATTGGTGGGTAGGCGTTGTTTTGTGACAGTTGTCTCATAGACTTTGTACATGCATAAGAAGAAACTTTCCGTGTCTTGGGTTCTCTTTAAATGCAAACTCTGTCAGTCAGCTGTAATTCACACCTACTAGAGTTTCAGCACTTGGTCCTAAAGAAACGGGCCCACTGAACTTCTGTTGAACATTTCTAGTTCTAATATACTTCAAATTGCAGTGTGCCAATTAGTTTTTATTCCTTAGTGCAAAAGCCAGATTTTCTTTTCATTTCTTATATTTTGATTAAAAATAAGCAAAATCCTGTAAATTCTAAGTAGTTGTTTTGAATTGAAAGTTTTTCTTTGTCAGTCTTCAGCGAACAGTTGATACTTTAAAAAAGTGATTCATTGTCTAATTGTCATTGAATTACATCTTGCCCACATGAACTGCTCAATGAGAAAGACTGATAGGTAACTACTCAGAAAAGCAAGCTCTGAACAGGCAGATCATTAGCTCTAAGAAGAAAAAACATCTAGCATGAGACTAAGGAAGAGAGTTTTACCTTCAGCAGTGGTATAAACAGCATTGTGCTTTCCTGAATTAAGTCATCTTTAAACGTTCTTCCAAACTTGCTGAAGCATTTAATTCATGATGGCAAGATTATAGTATAGATATGTATAGCAAGATTTTGTAGTTACTTTTCATGTCATTATTTCTAACGTAAGCCATTATTTGAGCTAACATATAGTCTAATGGGTTTGAAGCCCATTTACTGAATTTAAAAAAAAAAAAAAGTTTTATAGCTATCTTATTACTAAGATACTGTTTATTCAAGTATTATCAATTGCAGTGATAAGATTCGTATGATTTACTACGTAGTGACTTTCATCAGTGTGGATTATCTGGTAAGGAATGAGACCATCCTGCAGTCTTTTACTCTCCCCTCTGTCTGTCTGCCTACTTCCATGGAACCTGTGGAGACAGAGTAATTTTGACATCTCTGCCTATCTTCTAAGCCTGGCTGAAATGGCCAGATGGAATCAATAGTTAAGATGTGGACACACTCACATAGCACAGATGTATAAAGTCTTGTCTCTTCAGGAAACCACGAAAAAGCACTCACCAGCTGCTGTATCAGGTTGAAGACATCATAACTTACCTACAGCTGATCTTTTCCATGACTGATCCCAGAAGAGCTGTGGGTAAGTCCTGCAGGACCAAGGCAATCCATCTTCTAAAAATGCGGCTGGTAAATCCACTCACCAGGAGAACGGACATGACTGCCACAGTCAGCATGTGCCCATCTGCTGAACATTGGGCTCCTGGGCTGCCCTCCAATCCACCAGGCACATGTTTTTAAGTTTTGAGCCTAAAGAAAGTTCAGGAGTGGTCCCTGACAAGATGCCAAGGTACAATGCTTTTTCAGATATCACAAGAAACGCACAGGTCTAGATACATCGACTTGCAAATATGGGATCTTTCCACACTTCAGCTTACTTTGTCTACTGAAGAAAACAAGAAGGATTTTATTATTTCTTCAGCAGGTATCAATATATTTTATTCTGTTTATTCCTTCTGACAAAAACATTGTTAACATATTTTTGATTCAAAAGGCAAACTAAACTTTTAGGCAAAGAGAGAGAGAAAGAACATGAAAAGAGAAAGTCTAAGTTGTGATTTTCACGTTCAGGAAATTTCAGCAATTTGAGGCATCTCTGGAGTTGTCTGGGCAGACTTGCTGGAAGCTCTTTCTTCCTCTCTGTCAGTGTATCCAGATGTTGTCCTGCAGTACTCCCCGCTCACAACCCCACTACCTCCTGCAAGCAGATATTCAGGCACAAATCACATTGTACGTAGCAACAGCACGGAGTCTGAAACATTTTGGTTTGGCATCTAATTAAATCAAAAGCTGAAGGCTCATCTCCAGAGGTGAGAGGCTCTTGAATAAAAACACAACTGCAAACCTAATGTTTTAAAAAATTTACTTCACTGTTAGTGAAAGCCACCTGCTAATGGCAATTAATAATTATTAATTATTATTGATAAATAAGGGATAAACTAACCATCTCATAACCTGGAAAAACATGACTTTGCCCTATTCTTGATGGCACTTTTATAATGAAACTCCCTTTGGGATATCTTTTTGCTTCCTCTCTGTACCTTTGTATAAACAAAAGCCCCAAAAAAATAACACAAAAAAGAGCTTTGTTTTCAGTCTTGCAGTTTCTTTAGGGAGAGGTAGAAAGACATAGGATGTTTCAGTGCAGTCCTCTTGTAATTTGGCAATCTCTGCAAGCATTGCTGACCCACTTAAGCCCTTTCAAGAACAGATAGCATTTTGTGAAGCATTACAATCCATTATATGTGTTTCAGACAAACATGTAACAAAGAAAAAATATAAAAAAAATAAATCTCAGTGGCATCTGAAGCCAGAGAAAGAAGCACTAAATGAAAGTGGGAAATTTACTAGAACCTTGTTAAAAAGTCTCAGCTCTTTTTCCCTTTATGGAAGAGAATCGTACCGATATATTGTACTCAGTTAAACCTTTTTTCAGCCAGAGAGGAAGCTCAGCTTCTTATAAAGAAAACCCTTTCATAGCTGCCCAAAAACTTCTTGAAGGAAGTCAGATTCAGTTGAGATAAGGAAATGTGAACATTGCCACCCATGTCTTTCACCATTCCCCAGAACACTAAAGCCTGGTTCTCCTTTGGATTACCTAGTAAAATAGTTCTGGATTAGTTCTAACTTGCCCTTGCTTAAAAAAAGAGCTGACAGGGCACTCCAATAGTCCCTATGGCCCTGACCAACCTGCCCCGGGACCTGCTCCCACCCTGTGCCGTGGGCTGTGCCCTGCCCCAGCATCCCCGGGATCCCCCTCGGCTCCCCGGCCCTCGCTGCACCCCAACAGAGCCAGTGGGGAGAGAAGAGAAGAGAAGAGAAGAGAAAACCACCGCGCTGTTCTGAAAAAGAAAATGCTAATGAAAGTGGAAGGGTCCGTAAACGTATTACCAAGTCTTCCCTTGCACCAGGCACAACACAAATCAGAGGGGTTTCATTTTGCAGGAACACAGCTGGTTCTGTGTCTTCACTTGAATTTGCATCAGGTTTCCATAGGTGTCTCACTAGACGATGTATGTGCCTATAGTGACCCCAAAGAGCAGCAAAGCTGCAAGGACAGCTGGCATTGCTTTTCTAACTTCAACATTGCTGTCCCCAGCCCTCCCTTAGATGCCTTTTCACGCTGATTTTGAGATATGTTTAACGATTTAAAGGTCGTACTCTAACAACATCATGAAGTGACAGGGCATTTCCCCGTGGTTCATCTCTGCCAGACTAATTGTGGTGATTTTTTAAATGGGAAAAGACACAAATTAATAGAAAAAGTTACTAGTGCTGAAATCGGTAAATGTTACTGTTAAAGAATATGTTTGCTGTGCAATTGGTAAGTTACCTGGTGAGTGAAAAGAACTGGGAGTATCTCTAGCCCTGCCAATTTCATACCAAAAGTAGAAAGCAATGTTAAACAAGGGCCCTTTAAAAAGCAGAGTATTGACAAAGGAGCATCATTGGATACCTGCACGTTGACCTCTGTCACAGACATTTCAAACCATTGAACACAGACATCCACTATACTTATATTCTTCTTGTGATTCACAGCAATGATCTACGTGAAGATCTTGAGGTGACCTGCATGACCTGCACACTGCCCTAGCCACCAGCTGTGGCTGGCTGTCCATCTGCCTGTCCCTTCCTAACCCCGCCACTCCCAGTGAGCATTTGATCCGTCCTTGCAAAGTAGAAAAAAAGTCAATCGCACAAACTGAGAAAAGAATGGTAATATGTGCTTGTTTATTACAGAATAAACTCAAAACTGATCTTAGCTGATCCTGTGTTGATCTTCGATCCCCAATTCAGCTGCCACATCATCATCACATTAATAACCATATTATTCCCGCAATGTTGGTGCAGATTCATCAAGATACTCTCCATGAGTGTTCAGCTCAGTTAAAAATCACTCTGCACATTCACTTGCTTAAGCTCACACAAGTATCTGGCTGAAACAAGGTCTAAATGGGAAAACAGAGTGATCTTCAGAATTGGTTTAAGCCTAACAGAAACAAGCTATAAGAAACAAGAGGGAGGAAGACAATTATATCTTCTTCCTTTTCCTAAGAAATGTAAAGCTATTTATGATTAAGAGCCACAAATCTCTTGAAATAAATTTGTTTGAAAAGACAGTTATGCTAATTGCAGATTTCCTTAAATAGGGAAGACTTCATACAGACAGTTTATAATATAGTCATTGACACAGAGATAAACTGATTTACATGAGAAATAACCTCTTTTAGTAGCACTTGCCAAAACTACTGGGATTTATTATAAAATAAGTCCCTATGAATGTTATACAAGGTTATACCTTGACTGCAGCAGGGAACAGACCTCTGCCATCTTTCTGGTTGTGAGAATAGAAATCTCTGAAAGCATTGTTATCTGCTGGGTAATAGCTGCTATTTCAGACACATCCAAAGACATCCTTCATTCAAACTACAATTCAGAGAATTCTTAATATAAAATGATGCCTCTCAGGAGAACCGTACCACCCAATGCTTACTGTTCTTGTTAAGGAAGTTAAGCCTGTGTTTTCTAGCCAAAATAAAATATACAAATAATGGCTGTGTACCATGGCAATTTATACCAGTTTCTGATTTGTATGAGAAAGATCCAAAAGCAGAGAGCAGGAATTTGAATGTGGCAGAGAAGACGTGCATGGAAAGTGTTGCTGCTTAGAAGCTGTGAAGAGTTCAGGACAGATGGATGCTGAATAATTATAGAATCAAGGATTAAAAGAGTTAGAAGAGCTTCTTTACTGCTCATACCTCTGCCTGTCAATTCAAACTGTCTCCCCACATACAGGTAGCCACTTCAAATGCAGACTGGGAAGGAAGGTCAAGGCCCTTTACAACAAGACCTACAAGCTAAAAACAGCAGAATGACAGAAAAGGCTGTAACTGCTTATTTATCCAGTATACTCTTGTTCCAATAAACCAAATAGCTTTATTTTCTTCATCACTTATTCCCAGCTCTGATGCTTCTTGTGTTGCTTTTTCCATCTTTCATGGTTGAAGAAAACAAGTTCCTTGAATGGCTTAAACTGATTTCAGCTCTTTGGAACTGGCCACTGATATTCAACACTGTGTCCAAACCTGGTCACTCTAGAGCTAACTTAAGCCATGCTTTTCTGCATGTTGATGAGGATCCTTTTCAAAATGAGCTGCAAATTCCCGAGTAGGATCATTCCTAGTTATTTGCATGTACAGAATATCTTCTGTGGGCTTATATGTCCTCTTGTGGAGCACCTGAGATGGCCTCACGTGCTGTCCTGTGGTGACACTGCAGATAACAGGAACACAGTGACCAACACCCTTTGCTTAAAGACACTCTGCCATTTGCCTGCTTTGCGTTTGAAGGGAACCAAGGCCAGAAGGGTTCATATGGAGCTCAGACTGACCGGTCCCTTCTTAGCCTCAGATTTCTATGAAATTGCTCAGAAGAGGCCAGTGTATTTAACTGAATCCACTAAGTTGTGTTTGGCTAAAACACCTTTTCCAGAAAGGCCTGAGGACATCAAGCAGTGAGTTTACCTGTTCCTGTAGTGATACACTAGAAATGCTTAAGCCTTCTAAGTCTAAAACGTGATGCCTAGTTTCCCATTTGATTTGCCTTGGTCTCTGCACTCCTAAATATAGATTCAGGTCGTGCATTTTGCATTAAACTCAACATACTGGTGTCTGATACACAACCCTGCAAAGGTACTCAGAGGCACTGTATTCCAGAAGCATTCCTCCCTTCTGTTAAGTGTGACCTTACACGCATTGCTGCTAGATGCTGAACTTTGCATTTAAAACACATTTCAGCTCAATAGGCTCAGCTTAGCTCTGTGATTTACCTCCCAACATAACATAACAACCTGAAACTTTGTAAAAGATTTCCTATACTTTTCTCTGTTGTTTATTAAAAACACTGAGTTGTACCAGGGCTAGCACTAGTCTTTACAGTTCTGTTGGAAATACTACTGTTTAAGGATGATTTTCCACTGAGAACCACTTTTGGGGATCTGCCAGTCCATACACCATTCCTCCTAGACTTTGATACTTCTTTTTTGTTGGTTGGTTGGGGTTTTTGTTTTGTTTTGTTTTAGGTTTGGTTTTGGGGGTTTGTTTTGTTTAACTTTTTTGTTAAGTGACACAGCGAAGTCCCTGAATACTTAGAAATTTCTGGGATGCCTTTGAGAAACATTACTGAATAGCATCTCTAGCTCTGTTTACAGTCCATAAGAGAAAGCCACATTATCAGGATGTTCTTTCATATGTGGGTGTATTATGATGTTGTGAAATGCATAAACGAGGGGCACCTATAAACTCCCTCATTAAAACATTCAGCATCTAAGTCCGGCTGCCCCTTGAACTGCCACTTAGGACTGAAATTATCCTGCAAGTCCCACAGGCACTTTAACAGAGGACTTTTTCACCTGATGATGATTTTGGTTTTGTGACAAAGGAAAACAGGATACAGGAGGATACAGTTGAATTTCTGTGCCTAACACACTGGCACAAAAATTGGAAGTTAACCACCCCAGTCAGGGAGGTTTACCCAAGCATGGTGAGATCAGGCTGCCTTGGGAGAGGTTAGACTTTGACACAACGAGATACTGAGTGTGGGAACCCAGGGCTGGAGCTGTAGGAACAACATCATGCTGCTCCATACACAAGCTAGGGTAGCTTCACCTGGTACGATGATGTGCTCCAACAGCCACGTTTGAGACACAGTTTGGGAGACTGTCTCACAACTGTACAGAGAAACTGTTGGGCTGATCAGAGACCAAATTCAAATGCATTTTTTCCTCTACCAGAAGAGACTGCTGTGCAATCATGTTTCAGATGATGTCAGATATAAGGTACAGACTGCTTCTGTAAATTGCCATGTTCCCCCATATTTGACAGATTATAGTGTTAAGAAGTATATTGCTAATTGGTTTACGTTACAGATATTCCCCCAAAGAGCTGATAATTCCTCAGTGTTCAGGATGGAGCCAGAACGTAACAGCCTCCTGCACCCTCAGCCTCACTCAGGCCTTCAGCGGAAGAAGGCACATCCCCTCCTTGCGTGGAAAGGTGCGAGCAGCACTCAGGACAACAGCCATTTTGGGCACTTCCTCGCTGACAGGAGT
This sequence comes from Aramus guarauna, assembly GCA_013400195.1. Lineage (NCBI taxonomy): Eukaryota > Metazoa > Chordata > Aves > Gruiformes > Aramidae > Aramus > Aramus guarauna. The sequence continues at coordinate 2,898,294 of VXBL01003649.1, forward strand.
CATTGTGCAGAGTTTCTGTGCCCTTCAGAGAAAAATACACAGCAACAGGCTAAAATCCTCAAAAGATCAGTGCAGAAAATAGAAAACGAAACCAATAGACTGTCTTCTGCAAATGCAAAGGCACTCAAGGGACTAGTTGAAGAAGCAGCAACAAAACTGATTTCACATTGCGGAGAAAAATCATGCACTGTTCGTGCCTTCAAACAGCCATTCTTTTTCATAAAAGTCTGTCCACTGTTCCCTGCGTTTGTGTTTGGTTTGAATTGTACTTTCCCTCTTTAAATGGAACACGAGGGAAATTTCGCTTAATTCTCTGTTCCCCATTTCCAGCAGCACCAAGACCCTGTCAGAGGTAGAGACAACACTGACAAGAAAAATACAATTTGCAATAGGGCACCTTGGAGTGAATGAAAGAAGATTTTTTTTTCCTTTCCCTGCACATGTACATGTATCACACTGACAAGACATTCAAGACTCCTTTGGAACCAGTTTTACCAAACACTCTGTAGGACAGCATCCATAGTTCAGACATTAAGGCCAGGAGAAGTCATCATGAGGAACATCGTACCAGCAATCGCCTTCTCCTGTAGGAGACTTGCTGCTTCTGTGGCAAGTTCAACTCTAATTATTTTCCAGAAAAAAAAAAAAAAACAAACCCAAAACCAAACCCAACTCTTGTACCTGGAATTGTTGACATAAGGCTAACTCAGTTCCAGAATTCTCAAATTCAGTAGTAAACAGTGAAAAACCATAAAATGGGAATTCTAGATGTTACCCCCAAAAACCTCGAAACCAAAACCCACATTAAGTTTGGAAAAATCTATAATTCTCAGACTCTTAAAGTAAATAATAACAGATAGTTATACCCTCTTCCTAATCATTTTGAGTTCTGGCTGCTTCTTCCTATCCTCCATGACATAGACAGAAATTCTCCTGAAGATCCAATTATACTATGTAGTGTCGCAGCTATAATTAAATGAAAGGAAGCTTGATCTGTGTTCTGTGACACTGGGTTGTTTGAAAGATTTGTGAGTAATTGTCTTAACTGAGAACAGCTGTAAAATTATGCTAACAAATCAGACAAAGCAAAAATTTGGCTACCATAATAGAATTTGGATTTTAAAAGTCTTTTTCATCCCCAAAATGCACATGCATGTACACTTTAGTTTATTTACTTTTTTTTTTTCTATGCTGAAACATCCTGAAAGGTAAAAAGGAGTTCCATAAAATTTGAATTTAAAGAAAATTCCAATAAAACTTACCCATAAACTGCCTCAGATTAACTCCTTTTGACACATCAACATTTTCCAAGAATCTTTTCTTCCACTTATTAGTGAAAATTGGGACAGTGAACTCTGTGAAGGAGAAAGTTTAGCTGACAGTTGGGACTCTCCTAGATTTTTCAAAGATACGTCATGTGTTTTTTCTAGGAGTTTTAATTAATACAGTTAAAATAAATCCAAATACTGCCAAAGATAACAAATGATGCTACACTACACCACACTTTTTATCTATTTTTTTAATCAAAGATAGATTTTGTGCTATGGTTTTTGTAAGTTTTCTAAGAGAAAGATATCTACTGAGATGCACGCCTCAGCACATATCAGATTGTAAGAGAACTCAAACAAAAAAAATGCTTTGTACATAAATTGTGTGAAGACAGAGGTAACGTAAGCTGAAAATTCTTTACTGGTACAGGGTTTTGCATCATAGTTCAATTTGTCTATCAGTTAATGCAAGCTTCTAAAAGGAAGATCAAATGGGCTGAGGTGAAGGTAAAGCCATATGATCTCTTCGGGAGCATTTTTGCTTGCAGAGTTAAGATAAGTGACCAAGGTCCGCATAAAGGACGGTGGTTAGATCCACGTGAGCCCTTAATTTAGCATCGTTCCATGGGCACTAACATATTTGCCTTTTAAGTCCTCAGCTCAAGTAAACCAGCAACCATCAGTATCTGGGTAGAGTGGACATTCCTTGGCTTAACCTCAGAGTAGGGCCATAGCAAGGCACTTCAGCTGTCCTTTCCACCACTCCAGCTACCTGTTGGTACAACCAAGGAGAAGCAAAGGCTGTAAGCAGGTAGAAAAGGGGTATACCTATCCCATCCCAAACACTGTAATAGAGCAACCACTCAGCCAAGTGTTATCGGGCAGTGCCAGCAGGAGCTTCCTTGCTTTGTTTACACTTTCAACGTACTCCAACTAAAGCAAAAACTGCATTTGAAGGAAAGGCTTCTCTTTGCAGAGCTTAGTGCAATTTCTCCTTCCTTCTGCACAGTTGCATAGAAGGTAGCTCCAGGAGACAGCTCTTGATTTATGAGCAGTATAAATCAAAGAAGGGGCCACTGATGGGCTGCACACAACCTAATTTGTCTGGGATCCCCAAAAGAGTTTGCTAAACACTAGAAGATTAGCAGTTCTCACTTACCCGAGTGACAAGAACGTGCCTTCAGCACTGATAAATATTCAGAGACTATCAGCTGCTGACTGCTTGCTGGGTTTCCACAGAACTGTGCAGAACAGGGGGTCTCAGAGGGACACAAGCTTAAGCTATATAAATTCTGAGATTTCAGCATGCTGCAGGGACCAAGCAAGCCACAAGTTTAAGAATTCAGGGAGACTTCTCCCCAAAACAGTTATGAAGAGCAGTACAAATGCTGCATTCTCACAATAAACTGCCTGAAGAACATTCAGACGTATCCTTTACCACAAATCTACAGTTTTTATTTCTTCATAGTTACATTTCTACATATACAGTGTTTCTATAGACTTACCAATATATATCAATGCTTACCTGAAGAGTGTAAGACCAGATGCTGTTGTTTACCTCCACCTCCGACACAGTGTTAAAGGGTATCAGCTGTTCCAAGTAAACCAGGAGCACATTAGCTCTTCAGAAACATTAACTTTATTGACTATTTCAGCACTGAGAACTCTTTTTTAGCAACCAGTTAGGATTCCTGTCCATAATTCCACCCCTCTTCCCATAATTCCTGAGACACCAAGGGCACCACTAGTCATTCACCACCAAAAAATTAGTGGTGAACATTTTTGTTGCCTTTTTTACACAAAACTGTAACTGAAATCCTAGTTTGAGTTAATTCACATATCTAGATAGAGACATACAGGCAGAAAAATAAACCCAGAGCTGAATACTAAGCTTAGCCTGACAAAAAAGCGCATGGGTAGTTGGCAGATCATACAATGACTTTCCAGGGCAAGGTTCTTTCCACTGTCTTTCAATATATTCGGTGCACGCTAAGAAAAGGCTGGTAACACTGCAGAGAGGAGTGTTAGTTTTCACAGAAAACATGACTACTACAGGGTAATCCCCGCATTCCTCTTCCATTCTAGCTTTCTCGTCCTCTTTGTGTTTCATACTATTTTCTTCCTCACCAGACTAGATAAATTTGACTAATTGTGCCTCTGCTGCTGACTGTAACTGTTTGTGAAACTTCAGCTGTGATGTAGAAGCAGAGCTCAGTACTGATGGGCAGGAGGAGACACCTTAGCCTTCATCCCCACACGGCTGGCTGTGCCCCTCTGTGCTCTTATGTCACCCGTGGCCCTGTCACCAGCTGATCCTGCTCACTACATCAGCAGAAACCCACATCTCCTGCAACAACGCCCACAGCAGATTATTGGCTCAGACATCTTGAATCTCAGGTGTGACAAATCAAGATTTGCTTTGCAGGAGCACACTACAGCTGCAAAAACATCCACAGCGAGCTTGCTGTACGTTCGGTCTTTGAAAGCAGACACGTGCGGTTTGTAATGCTGCTCCATCACTCGTCTTCAGCTGAAGATGTTCACTGAGGTGGAATCTTGTGGACCAAAACTTTGATGTTAGTAAGACAAGTGATCAGAACTGTAATTAGTAGAATAACCTTGCTCTGTCCTAGAAGAGTCTGGTGACAGCATTTGCTGAGAACTGATGTTTGTTCTAGTGAAAAAATGTACCCTAAGTTTTATCTGCTAATATTGGGAAACTATGGCTTGCAACAATTCTCTTTTATTCTCTCTATGGGGTAAAATTATGCTTTAGTTGATACGAAGTAAAAATTCACTTCTTGATCAAGAGAATTTTTATATTCATTTATAGATTTTATTTACTGTTATGTATCCCTGGAGAGCCTGGAATCTCATAGCTAAAAACAGATGAAAATTTCTTACTTAGCTTTTTCCTTACAAGCACATAAATCTCATTCCACGAAGCAAATGTTTGTCTCTAGAGAAAACACATTTAAATTTCCCCTGAGATTACAAAAGCTCCACTAAAGCGAGAAGCTATTCTATCACACCCAAAATGACATGTAAGCCCATCCCAGTCCCCTGTGAAGTGGCCAATGCTTCTCACGCCCTCTGAGTTTGGCCAGGGCCCCTCTTGCATCACAGGGCAAGACATTGCCTCAGAGCTGAGACCCCTGCTCAGCCCTTTGTAGCCCACAGGGTCACACAAGGGATTACAGCGCACTGGGAAGGAAGATGCTGGCAGTCACGTCCACATCGATTACCAGCGTGCCAGGTCTCCACCAAGAGCCAGTAACAAGCTACTGACAGCTACCAGCATTAAACGTTTATGTCAGCCATGCTCTCTGAAGTCTGGGTTGAAAGAGAGCACAGGGCACTGTTCCTCAGCACAGCTGAGCTGACAGCCAAGCTCCAGGCCCCGCGGACCGCTCCTCCTGCTCCGCGTGGGCTCTGCACCCAGCCGCATCCTCAGTGCTCCTGCTGCAGCTGGTGTCCACCCACTCGCCGCACCGATCCCCCTTCCTCAAGTCACAGAAAGATCCATTTACTTTGTTCCTGGGGTGGTTTTCTGCAGCTCCCCAAATGGTCTGTTGGGTGCTGGTACCGGCATTAGAAATGGGAGCAAGAAGAGGGACAGCAGGGACACAGGACTTCTGTGTCTGACAGCAACAGGTCGCTAGATCAGCTCATGTACAGTGAGGAATCGATCCTCTGGCATGGCCAAGCAAAGCAACGGTGAAGCATGCCTTAGATGGGCCGAGGAGTTGTACCCTTTTCTCAAGCAACAACAAGAAAAAACAAACTGATATTGCAACAGGGACATTTAGAGGGCACAGAAATCTAAGGGCAAAGAAGATGAGCTCTTGGACTAGATTTCCAGAAAGGTCTGGACTCCCACCATGGAGTGCTTTGATACTCCATGGGACTTCCATCTGTGATGGATGCAGCAGAGCAAACCAATTCTTGGAAAACTCACCCAGTCCAACCCTCTTCTAGTCTCTTATTCCTTTCACTTTTTCTTTTATTTTACTTTTAATTCTACATACTGTCATTCTTCAGGCCATTTTGACTCCACTCACTAAATCTTTGCCTCACTTTTCATGGTGATAACCCAACCTGATTTTCCCTTAATTTTCTGTTGTTAAGTTTCCTGAAACACTCAAAACACAAAAATCACATGAAAGGTAGTTGAAGTCAGAAAGATCAAAACAAATGTAAAATGTTCATGCCTAGAATTTTTCTGACATTTGTGTTGTTTAAAAAGGGAAACATAAATTGCAGAGATATGTAACATAGGACATTTTCTGAAGATCGTTTCCTGCAGGGGTTGACTGCAGCTACTGTTGAAGTTAAAAAGTTAGCTCTGTCCTTTCCAGAGGTGTGCTATTCTTTTGTGCTTTTGTTGCACCCATCTAACAGAGATCACACCTGCCTGAATAGCCTGCAGACACTGCTAATCTCTTATTACAGGAAAATGACATCATTGACTGTAAAAAGTCTTTTTGCTCACGGGAACAGATAATACCACCTCAGATTTTTAGCCTCGAGTATCTACCTTTCCTACTTTCATGGGTAAATTCACAGCTTCAGGTAATGGCTTTGACAGAATACAGATCAGACTGGGGAGAAGTCGGAATTCAGCTTTCTGCCACACTAGTTTTTGTTCTCACTGGCCCCTGATGGAGCTCCACGAGGTGTCTCTGATCCTGTTAGCTCTGACACCATAACTGTGAGCAAGAGGAAGTTGACACTAAATTGTTGAGACAGACTTGTAGAACTGCTTTTTGTCCAAAAGTTTGTGCTGTCCACTAACAGCAGGAGGCTAGAATTGTGGCAGGCATTTGGGTTTATTTATTTATAATGCATTTGCTTTTCATCCCTTCATTGTTTGGAGTGCTACAAAACAGCCCTGCAGAGACTAAACAGCCATTGATGAATAAGTAGCTGCTAACAGTTTCACCAGCTCCCTGTTTAAATAAAAATCAACTTGTCAGCCTTTGCCTGTCAATGAATCTCTGATAATGCCAGTAATTCAGTACTTTCGGAGGCTTTCTGTGATCAGTGTCCATGTAACGGTAACTTTTTGATGTTTTGGCAAACTCTTACTTTCCATTCAGAACTCAGAGGTTATACACTTCCTAAAGTATTTGCTTCTGAATACAGTTCCTTATGAAGCCACAGTGCTAAAATCTGCTTTCGGGCAAAATTTCCATGGAAGTCAACACAATCACGTACAATTACACTCTCATATCAGTGTTCTCTGCAATTCTAGTGTGCTAGTAAAAAATGTGAAAAGTAACATCATGTTAAATGCTGAGAGGCTGGCATAGCTGGGAGCAAATGCAGGCAATTTCATTACACCTACAGCTGGGCAAAAGGGAGCTCAGAGACTTTGCAGAAGTGACAAGCCAGCGAGTTTATCTGTTCCTCAGCTGACTGGTACATGATGCCAGTGGCCTGGTGCCTGATGACAACACTGTAGCATCCTGGTGGATTGCAGAGAGAGAGGAGCCAGCACCATCTAGTTTGCCAGGAACATCCAGTAGTAAGAGCTCAGTATCGAGAAGAAGTTGCGTAGTGATAACATCTCTCTAGCCCTCATCACCTCGCAAAGCCTCAGCTCAGAAGGAGCATGGTATCTTAAAAAAATTTTTCAATAGCTTTGTAAGATACCTTATTAAGTCATAGCTGTTAAATGTGAGAGGTTGTCAAACTGATAAAACTGCTATGTTAAATGTTTCAACTAAAAAACCGTGAAGCAACTTATTTTCCCTGCCTGTTATGCATTATGAAAAGGCACGGAAGTAAGTCTGAGACTCACCAACTCTAAGTGACATTTTATAAAAGGTCAATTTTGTAGCAGCAAAACACAAGATAAGCAAATGCGCTATTACCTTTTTTTTTTGTACAGTGAAAGCTAGCAAATTAGACTGTTCTCATTATAAAAATGCTATTTAAAAAATATAGTGTTTCTGTGATGTAATTGTGTATTATGAGATGTTTGACACAGATAAAAGCTCTGTTAACATCTCTTGTTCCAAATTGTAACTCTCACCCCTGCGATGCTTTTGCCTCTAATGTCACATGGTCAATAACTTGCAGATTTCTGGAATGGAAACATTTGCTCAAATAATTTGCAGATCGCAGTTAATCAGTCAGCTTCACACTGATCATTTCAAGCTGTAGTGTTTCATTTCACAACCTAGTCCTGAGGCATTCTGCTGCCTGCTGGAAACATTTGCTCAGGTCTCAGATACTGAAGGAGGTAACAGTTTTTATCTGATTGGATTCTTTATTTTAGGTACTTTTACCTACTACCTTAATATCAATTCTTTTTCCTTTCCAATGCTATTCTAAAACCCAAACCAAAAATCAGTAACATGGCATAGATGTAGTACACACCTTACTCTGTGGAGTAAGACATTGCATTAGAGTAAGTCAAATAAAACTTTTAAAACTGATTTCTGCCAAAGTTCAAACAGTGTTATCTTGTAACTGTTATATGTAGAAGAAGTTTAAAAATGGCAAGGACAATTATTTCAAACACATCTGCTTCTATGAATTCCTTGTTTAGGTATTGTGTAGGAGCTGCCTGTCTCCTGGGAGACACAAATGTTGCATTCCTCTTGAGATCGGTACTAACCTCCCTATTGGCATCCACATGCAGATGTGTCTGGCTGACACCAAGCAGTTAAACTTCCAAAGTTCAAGTTTTTAATGAGCTAATTAAGTATAAACACATAATTTCTGTGATTTTTTTTTTAACCAATCATTTTCTCCAGAACACAAACCTGGATATCACAAGTCTACAAGCAAGGAAAAAGCTTTTTTGTACAGCAACAAATACTGTGGCTCTGTCTTCTTCAGAAAATAAACCTATTCTACTAGAATCATTCTATTGCCAGCTGCTTTTAAGGCAATTCACTCCTGTCAAACACTCTCAAGTAGTCACTCATGTCAGCTTCCTCCCGCATTTCTATCCTTTGAGCAATTGAATCCATAGGAGATTGCATGGGGACACATTGCCAGGCAAGAACATTTCAACTGGCTCACCTGATGACACCCAACGCGTTAAAGGTCACCGAGGGGAGGATAAGTACTTGGAGTTTTGCACAGAACCTGTGTAGTCGTTTTTACCATTGCTTTGAGGCATTAACACATCAGAGCAAAGGCCTATTGACCACAGATTACAAGCACAGAACATCTAAATCTTCCTTGATTAGCCATGCACATAGAAGCATAGCTAGATAGCTTTCTCCAAACATCCAGTCAGAATTATCCACTTAATAGGAGGTCTCCAAGATGAAGTATACCTGCTCATAAGGTGCAATACTTTAAGGAGCTCTAAAGTGGACATGATGTTTAAGGTATTGAGGTATTTTTACCTTCACATGCTGCCTCTCCTTTATCCACAGGGCTTTTTTTTAGCTAGAATTTTCTATTCTCTCCAACAGCACTGATGCATCACATTAGCAATTCATCTATGATTAAAAGGATTCCTTTTTAAAAGCAAGACAGACTTGGAAATGAACTGAAAGTGGTGCAAACTCTTTTACCAAATTTTTCTAGTTATTTAATGAATTGAAAAAGCTGATCTTTCTGTTAAACTCTAAAAAACTGTCTTTGTTCCCAGGTAAGAGTTTCAGAACTCATCTTTCAGCAGTAGCAGTTTGAGAGTACATGGAGTCTTCAGTGCACGGCAGGAAAGCTACAATACGGCATTTTTATGTTATAAAAGAAGCCAAGGCTTGCTTCTAAGATTCCTTATTCTCATAGATCATTCAAAAAACAAAACAATGTTACTGCACAACTATATGTTTGTTGTTTGGTCCTTGTTACTCCTCAAGGAACATAGGGCTGCAACAACACTATGCCACTGAACCTGGTGGGATAGTGTTGTTGCAATTTCTGTAACAGATTTTGTTTTTTACATGATTGGGTTGTTAGCCCAAAACAAAACCCCCAACCTGGAGGGCCAGGGTGCAACATTTTAGTCTGGCCCAACAAGGCACGCAAGCCACCACACCATGACAAGGTAAGTTGCACCAACTAGTGGTGGGCACAACTATATAGTCTGGCTTTATCCATCAATACAAAGATCTATAAATATGAAATCCAGCAACTTTGGAAACAAACTCTTCCGTAACAAGTCTGATCTCATATTTTTTCTTAAGCCTTGGAGGACCTCTAGTTCTGCCTAAAGAATTTTTCAATGCAAATACCCTTTATTTTGTTAAAGTAAAACTATATAAACGCCTGTGAAATGTCAGTGTGCGGCAAAGGATGAACAGGTTACAGTAGACATCAGTGCCTATAAACCAATACTTCACCTCAGAATTCCAACCGGAGAAACAAAATCCCGTATGACGGAGCTAGACGCTGAACACTCGTGTACGTGGGTAGTGTCATGGGAGCAGGAAAAAAAGATCCTGAGAACTAGGAATTTCCCAAGAGAATATAGTCCAGCAAGGCCCTGTTCTGAACTTTACGCAGCGTGGTTAAATGGGAGGAAGAGCGGGTTAGTTTAAAACCACGACAGACACCTCTGCCCGCCCTCCCCCAGCCCCGCACCTCCTCGCCGAAATGCTGAGTCGAGACCCGCGATACCGAGCAGTGTCTCGGCGCCATCTCCTGGGGGTTTTCCTGCCCTATGCGAGACGCTTGCGTTGACGGGCTTTGCGGAGACCCAGGTAGGCATCTTTTATTAAAGTGTTTGTATTTTTCTCCTCTCACAGCACTAATCAAGTTTCAAGAACGTTCAAGCACTTTCATTATCTACAGAAAGCTATCCTATCGCTGAAAAAAAGTCACCCCAAAAATATTCTGCTCCCTTTTCTCACTTTTTCTCCAGAAACACTCTCACTTCACGAGCTGCCTGATCAAGTGATCACTGTTCCTCCTTGTTTTCTTTTGCTAAAGAGAAAAGCTATGTGAAGTAGTGTCCTCATATTTTCCTTCCAGAAGCCTTCATTATATCTGTAATTGGAATGCCATGAGGATGGCAAGAGAAAAAAAATGTTCACCCGAAATGATCTGAAGTTAAGCAAGGAACAGTCATTTTCAAGATGAAGCTTAACCACTGGAAAAGTTGGGGCAGCTTGATACAAGTACAGCATAGGCTATTTTCTAGGAATTATCCCTCACAGCATGACATGCTCAGAAGGAACCATTCAAAGGCAATGGTGTTGCTGTACAAGGCACTTTGCAGAATTCAGGTGTTACACCAGAAACAGAATCTTTTCCTGCTATGGTAGAGTTTCCTTCCTTAAGTGGGAAAACAAAACACCAAAGAAGCAAGGGCAAGTCTTTAAAGTATGTTATTGAATTATAAGGATATAAAGCTTATTCTCTTGGGGAAAGGACGCTTCATTTTAAGTATGAGAAGTTTTCAATGCATAGAAGAGATTGATACTGAACTAGGTTGTCATATTTCAGACAGTTTCTGAAACTAGATTTACTCAAATTTTGTGGGGACAATATTGTGTAGTTGTATATACAGCTACACTAATGCCCAGACTACATTGAAAAAACCCATTCCAATGACTTCCAGAAAACAACCACCAGGTTTTCACATAGCCTCCAGATAGCTCAGCAAAACTGAGAAAATTTGAGTAAATACAAGAACTTAGAAAAATTAGCAATACAGATAGAAGTATGGTAGCATTCCTGAGTGTCAGTGGCTTGAGTAAGTTGAAAGATTCTACTTCCTAGTTACTTGCACAGATAACTAAACTGCAATTTACCAGAGTAATTGAAATAAATTGTTAAATTTTTTGTCACTTGTTATTCACCCATGAAATCAGAAAGAAGTTCAAGTTGTTATATTTGATAGGGAAAAGAACAAACACTATCAATCAGCGATGTCAGATGGCTGACGGTATTTCTATTACTTTCCACACATTTGAATCAATAAAGAAATCATACATGCAACAATGAAGTAATTCAGCATTCTTGCACTCCTGCATTTACCTTGCAAATGTTTTTCAGTTAAATAAGAGCTATACAGCCATTCGATGATTTAATGATAAGCAATCAAACTGTCATTCAAGGCAACACGATGGCATATGAATTTCACTGCAGGCAAAAGTTCAAAGTTATACACAACAGAAGCAACAATCCAGCTAAACAGGCACATGCTGATGGGTTCTAAAATTAACTGAAGCTGTTCAGAAAGAAAAACAAGAAGTTAAGGGTCAAGATGAACAGCTGCCTGAGAACATCTGCTAAAAATAGAAAAAACCAGACATAATGGAAGACAAAGAACAAATATTCCAAGTACAGTCCCATTGTTTCAGACTGTTACATGACATCACTTTGTATATTTACTGTCTTCAGCTATGAGACTTCTGTAAAACAAGTAACTTGCACCTACATGAGGTAAGAATCTTCACTGCTGTGCTCTTCTGCAGGCCCTGAAAGATCAGTCCAGGTATCTAGACGACAGATAGCAGAAAACAGAAGGAGCTCAAAGTGTAAAATCCTACCTGTGACGAGATATTGAGTGACATTGCATTTATTTTTTATTTAGAATTATCTGACCATCACTGGGATTTTACATTTTTCTATTAGAATGAAAAGAGGGAAGAAAGAAGATGACAATACCAAGCATGATCTAATGAAAAGGAAATGTAAGTTCTTATTGCACAGACAGAAGATGAAGACAAAAAGTTGAGGCAATGGAAGAGCTGAATGACTTGTGAATCAGGCTCACTTTGCCACTTTCAAGTTGGCAAGAACAAAACATCAATCAATCTTTGTTAAGGACAAGATGCAGAAGAGTATCAGGGTATAACCCTGTTTTACAGCTGGGAAACTAGAAAAGCAACTTAGTTTGAGAATCTGATCTTACAAGTCAGGATCTACAGAATTGAACTGTGCTTTATTCTTATGAAAAGACATTCCATGCTCAGACAAGCTACTGGAGAACAGTAGAGAAAACCATATCAGAGTTTGTTGTCACTAAACTGACTCAACAACATTGCCATCCACATTTAAGCTATAGTCATGTAAGAGTTAAAGGAAAGCTACTTTTGCTAAAGAAATGACTAATGACCATTTTTATATTGATTTGCATTTTTAAAGGTAACAGTTGTTAAAGCTAAACTGCAACAAGTAAAGTCACTTTTTTCTTTCGAGAAAAACAATTTTAATCTCATGTTTGTGTCAATGAGTCAATCTGATTTTTTTTTTCTTCAATCAAACATGAGACAATACAGAACAGCAGTCCAAGAGAACAATCGATCAAAAAATACTTATAACAAATCATGGAACCATTTCTAAAGGACAGTAAGGCTGCGGCTGTACTATCAAAAAGGAGTAGTACTTATCTGGCTGTATGAGCAAACTGTCACTGCCTCTACAGAACAACTGGTTGTTGCTGATGAACCAGTATGGCTTGGAGAAGGGGAAAAAACCACCTCAGACTGGATGTTGAGAGAGAACTTCTGAAAATTGTTGTGGTCAGGCCTATACCAAACCTCAAAAGACAATCTTATAAACAAGATACTCTTCCTATGGTACTAAACACTATGTACGTGCAAAACAGATTAATAAGGAACTCTCTGAAAAGAAAGATACCATAGAAACATAGATACGATGGGTGAAGCAGACCAGAATGCAGTAATAATTGTTTTTACTTGGACTATTGGATTATTTCAATGTTGTGTGGTTGGCAGTCATTCAAGAAAATAAAAATAAGAAAGTTGCATGAGCAAGAAGTTAGAGTAAATGATCACTTACTGGGATTGTCCTGCTTCATCCATGTAACAGGTTGTTATCAAAGTAATTTCAGCTCTTTCAGAAAGACAGCCAGTAACTGTTCTTCAAACAATGCAATATCCTATTAAATACAGTCACTGCAACTTAAGTAAATGCTACATTGATGAAACCAAGTGTTTTAAATGTTTATTCAGTCATTGATTATAAGCTGAAACCTCAGTATATAAGTAGCTGTTCTAGCTGAGCAGAACTGGTGGATGGTTAGAATAAAACATCAATGCCTATCAGAGTGGGTCACTTCTAATAGCAGGTTATAAATATTTATGGCTATTGTAATCCCCAGAGAAAGAGTATTATGCTTATAGATTACCTAATTTAGAAGGGTAATTAGAAGACAGTTAAAACCACACAAGTGAGGAAAAGCTTCTAATTTCTCCACACAGTGCCAACTCCTTAATTTTGTCCCTACACAGAATTTTTTATCTGTTTTAAGAATTTAAGGACATACATACAAGTTTAATCTTTTTTCCCCAAAGTTATGGTAGGTGTGGTAGGTATACTGGCCACCTGAAAAAAAAGCAACTTAAACCATTCTGCACAGGCATGGTTCTGACTGCACAATGGGTAAGTTATAAACACTTCCAATGACACTATTCCCAAGAAAAAAAAAAGATTCAGACACAAACTTTCTTGAACAGTATTTTCAGCTTTAATGGAGTCATAACTGGAAACCATCAGAACAATTAAATACATCTATATACAAACATCAGAGCATGACTAATTTCTATTACTTCCTATAAACAATCAGCAGAAATAATACAATGGAAATATGCCCTTAACTAGGAAATACAAATCTTTGCAAGATTATTTAGCAGGTTTTGATCGTAGCCGCCGCTTGATGATTAGATGATCACTTTCCTTCTCTCTTTGTTCTATAAAGATCTGAAAAAGATGGTATTTCAAGAGTTACTCAGCATTCCTTCAGACAAATGACATGCGCTTCTAGAAACATGTAACCAGTAACACGTTTTTTTCCAGAAGCTGTTTTCAGAATGAAATTTGCCTATTATCTTTCAGTCAGAGGTCTCCAGGATAGAGACACCATTTTAGTGCACCATAATAAGTAACAAATACCGGGAATATATGAAATTCTGGTTTTGCTGAAACAAATAACAAAGTTCAAAGAAAAGTGTGGTCTGAAAGCAGCTGTCACTTCTAATGTCTCCTACTCATTTCACGAAACAGGAAGTGTTCAGAAAATGTATTTTAACTTAAATTCCTTTAGCTTTCTCTGACTTTCCCAGGATTCAGTCTTTCACTTTTCCTCTCACTTCCAAGCTTCTTAGCTTCTTTTGCTCTGCATTTCTGTTATTTTCTTCATCCTCCTATGGACAGGATTTTGGTTTCTGCCTCACCCATTCACAGAATTTACAGAAAATGCAATAGGATATCTCAGAAAGGGCAAACACTCACTGTAGCAAAGGCAAAAAAGGACTGAACAGAAGAGATGTACTTCCAACAGAGCATGAATATGCTCAACACTATAGTTAATCTCAAAACCATAAAGATGGATTTCAGAAACAACACATCAAGTCCTGGCCTATAAGGTTCTTTATAGGCTGGCTTAGACAGGGCAGGACAATTGAAGAACACCCAGAAGGCTATCTAAACTGTGCTTTGAAAAGCATGGATGTATACGCATCCTAAAGTAACCCAAATATCAGTGGACATAAATGGAATCAGAAATTACCTTAGGTGCTCACTTGCCCTGCAAAGTTAATTGTACCTGCAGACCTTTATCTTTAGTGTTTCAATCACGCTATTCCAAATCTATGGATCCCTTAGTGATCTTTATTTCTAGTCTCCCTTTATGCTACGCTTAAATGAACACCAACTATAGGAAACACAAATTAAGACTCAACTCCTCTAAGTAGAGGAAAAAGTAATCTTCCACATACCACAACAAAGATATCTATGAATCCAAGTGTAAAGATATCTCCATGATTGCTGTATAATTTATACAGTAAGTCAGCAGTCAAACACAGAAAAGATAAGTGAGAAAATGGAGAAAATTAAGTAAAACAGCAGGAAGAAAAGACCAAAAGGAATGAAAGTACTGACTTATTTCTTGATTCTACTTAACCAAAACTTTTCTGCAACTTGATTAGACCTTCAGGTTTGGTCTGTCCCCTTAATATCTTATTTTAAGCCAAGATTACAGAAATACATTACAGTGGACAGAATAGTAAACTGTAATCACTTACTGAAGAAGCAGGGATATCTAGAGGCGAAGAAATGTCACTTGAATACAGCTTTCTATTAGCTCGTTTTGGCTTGAGATCATTTTCTTTGATACTTTCTGGTTCTGCAGATTTGGGAGAGCTTATTGTTGCAATCAGCTTCTTTGCTAGAAGAAAAACTTTGTTGTAAGTCAATGTCATATTGGTTTTATGAGCCTCAAAATGAAGGAATAAAGCAAGCGTTATTAAAAATAGTTTAAAAATGAAGCAGGTGTAGTCTGAAATTTAAATGTAAAAATTCAGAAGTGGTATTTGACTACCACAGTTTCCTATAGCTGGAAATAGTTTTCTATAGCTTCAGATGCAAAATCTTAAAGGACACATTTAAATAGCACATCAGAAATCAATTACAATTCAGATTTCACTGGATGTTAAACACTTAAACAGGAGTTGAACACAGGCTTAACTTCTTTGCGCTGACAGAAGCACAAGGTAGAGTCAATTTTGTCTATATACTTGCATAGCTTTATCAAATTAGTATTAGCTCTATAAAGATATGAGTGTATGCATATGAGCGAGCTAGAAGGAAAACAGAAATCCCAAACATTACTAAGTTTTGCAAAAGAGTAAAAAAAAAAAACAAAAAACCACAACACAGGACATGGTAATAAGGGTTACAAGCTAGAATCCATTTGCTCAGATTAAGTATTTTCAGTATTTTTAGTAGTCTGAATTTGGCTTCCATTGATAATGATGTGTTGTCCTCCTGGAATCAATCTGGCAAACCAGGAAAATTTGAAAAAAATCCCATCATCTAGACTGTTTTACAGCAGATAAGATGTACTCTATAGCAAGTGAAGTTTTCAAGTTGATACAGAGATCTTAAAATTAACTGTCCACAATAAATAATGACTGATCTAGTTTTAACCAAGCAAATAATAGTGCCTTTTAGAATTAAGGCTGGCAATTCCTTGTGTTCTCTAATTTTAATCTTTGTTTTTAAAACCACAATAACTCAGAGATCATGTCTCACTGTAGGACAGAATAAAAATACATTCTGCAATGGAAAGGCCTAGCAGTTAATCTTCCCAAGGCTATGCTTAAACTTAATGAAATCCATTAATTGCTTCATAGTCAGTTTACTGAAGTTTTCCAAATATTTTCATGAGACTTGGGCTTTCAGATTCTGTAGAACTAATCTTCCCCTCCCACATATGTATGTCAAAAATCATTAATACAGTTTCCACAGAAACAAAGCGGGATGAGAGAAAGAGGGATTGCTTATAAAACAAGGTAAGATTTGGAGTTTGGATTCAGCTGTTGATTTTTAGAGCAGTAAGGCAAATTTCTGAAATTGCCTTTAACTGTTTTATTGTAAGCAAGAACAAAGTAACTCAGACAGTGAGCTTAACAGTTATCATTCCTTTTATGATAAATTTACATGCACATATTCCACACTGCGTCCTTTCATTCCACCTGGTTTACCTTTCACAGTTAACCTAAACTTTAGAACTGTGTGGTCCTTGCAATCAGGACAGCCTTTTCTACTCTGCAAGCCCCAGTTCAGACTCCATTATTTCATAAGTGAAAGAATAACTTAATGCAGCAGACATGTCCTTTAATAGCAGAAAAAAGTTGTTCTACAATGCCCAGAGAACACGGAATAAGCCTTATTTATTCTGTACAAACCTTTAGAATGAATAATAGTAGGAGAACTTTGGAAAAAATCTCCAATTTTTTGTAGTGTTCCATCTTTCTTTTTAGCTGACTTTTTACTTGAAGTAGATTCTTGCTGTCTTAAGGAGTATTCTTTCCTAAATGACTGTGTAGTAGACGCCTGTCCAGAAAGACAAGATCATTGTTTAAGTTGCAAATTGACTTATCTTCAAGTTTAATTCCATTTTATTTGACTTCAGTGTTATTTTCAGGCTGACTTCTGTTCATTATACTAATGATACTACCACAGCAAGCAATATAGACAACCTCATTTTATACCCAGAAAAAAAAAAAAAAATTGTCAAAGTTTCACAGAATACATTTAAGGACACAAGTAATATAGGAAACAAATAATATCTTTAAAAAAAAAAGTAGATTCAAAGTTGTAGAGTATTTAATTAGACAAGCTGTTCCAGTTATAAATAAAACAGGAGGAAACTGCTGGGGAAAAAAATCTACTACTCACCCTCTGAACTAGCCCAGGCTACTACTAAGTAAGTTAAAGTAACCTAAGTTACCTAAAATCATCTTTTTATAGTTGTCATGCATATAGATGAAGTAAAACTAAGGTTCACGTCAAAGGCATTGCCTATAACATCACCTCTACCAACAGTATGTTCAAACTAGTCTTTATAACTACTCAACATGCAACATCCTTCCCTTTGAATCACTGTACACTGTAGCTAGTACACATTCTTGGCAAATACAGACCTATTCTCTTTGGTTAGCTTGTAGACTTTAGTTGGAAGACAACAAAAGTGTTTAAGAATCCTATTCAAGTATATAAAAAAGGATAAGATATTGCTGCATAATAAGAATGTTTGCTCCTTTAACAACTCCACCTTTACAGAAAAGGCCAAACTAACTTCAAAACCAGAACAAACCCAAACCATTTTCTTGTTGCTTGTAGATGGTGAATTAGTCACAGCAAGTTTTGCATTTTTCTTATTTTCTTAGGATTTTGTCAAAAGTGAGAACAAGTATGACAAATTGTAACTAGGATTCTTCTGGAAAGAACAACAATTATTTATATTACAAGAGGGATAAGAGGTTTAAATATACCCTATATACATCCTTAGGATCTCAGTGACAATCAGAAATTAAAGACAGGATTTTAATGAATGATCAGAGTAATACACTGAAAAACCACCCAAGATATTTTGTCGGTTGGTCTAGGTCATACCTCATCCATCTCTTCACTCTTCCTTTTCTTTCTTGGCTTAAGCATTTTAACTGTAACTGGTAAGGTGCTGCCCTGGTGCTTCACCTCTATCTTATTGGGTTGCAGAGGTGTGAACTGGATTTCCATCTCTGGCTTTGGAAACCGACTAGCTTTTCCATTTTCTGTGGACACTTCAGAAGAGTCAAGGACAATATCTGAATGGTGCTGCAAGCATATGGAAATTAAAAAACAAACAAAACCAAGTTTTAAAATAGCTAGATTTAAAGCTATAATACATATCCCTCCCCAGTGGATTGCAAAGTAAGCGTTCCATTTTCCAGCTGTTAGCTTTCAGAATACTTGTAATACAAGTGAAGAAGTCTACTTCAATTGTAGCAGAGTTTAACTCTTATTTTCTAAAACTACTTTGTTAAATTTTTAAAAAGCACGCAGTTTAAGGGACATATAAATATTCACATGATTATGTTATACAGCTTTTATTTCTACCAAAAGCTACTAAATCAGGTGATCTGTTCAAGAAAGGGATTTGCAGAATAAAACTTTAGAATTGTTCAGGACACATTTTCTTCCCTATTCTGCATTTTGCAAAATCTAAATTTTAAAATTTTATGCAGCTGTATAAAGTTTGATACCAACCTCAGTTAATGAAGAGACACTGCTAGGACATTGAGATAATGAATAATTCTCTTTAACTTCATCATATCTTACTGGAACACTTTGTTCAGCTACAGGATTAGTCTTGCTTTGTTTTTCCATAAACTGTAAATATTTAGAATGAGTAAAGATTACACTACACTGTAAACATCAAAATATTTTGAGTTTTCTAAAGTTATAATACAAAAGCTCAAATGCAGACAGCTAATGAACACCTGGGCTGAAAGACAACAGAAGTTTAAGTCAGTAACATCACAATGTGATCATAAGATGTACCCTGCTGGGTCTCACCAACAATCCACCTAGTTCAATATTCTGCCTCCAAGAGTGGCAAAGAGAGATGTTATTTAGGGATTACATGTGTGATCCTGGCCACCTTGTCATCTGTTCCCTCCATAGTCTCCCATCATTCTCAGTTGTTGCATTACAAGTGTCAGAGGGTATACCTCTTCCAGACTCTCAGACCATCCATTTACAAATACATTTATGGATTTCTACTACAAGTTTTTCTAATTCCTGCTGACAATACCTGTTTCCACCACCTTCAGAAGATCACTAGCTGCTTCATATAGGAATGTGTTGTTTTAACTGTTTTAAAATTTATCTCCTGTTAGTTTCATCAAGTGCTGCTCAGTTCTTGCGGGATTTTAGGAAGGATGGTTCTGCCTTCTGTTTATCCACCACATGATTTTGTAAGCCTCAGCCCCATAACCCTCCAGCAGCCTTAACCTCTCCTAATCTGTCAGCTTCTTAGCCTCTCCTCACAAAGCAGGAGATACATATCACCTTGATCACTTTAGTTTTTCTTCCTTATCTCCTCTACATCTTTTCGTGAAAATCATTTGACGTCACCCTAAAACTTTACCGTATTCACTTCAATACCACAACGACAGTTTCTCACACAATAATCCTGCTAGCAGCCTCTCCTTGTTTGTAATATCACATATTGTTGCCCCTGGCTTGAGGTAACTACTTCAGCACCAACTGTTTACAATTCTTCTCTATAATTAATTTTATGGTGCTTTCTTTGCTGCTATTACAAAGCTATATAAAGCAGTAACTCTTCTGAGATCTGTTCTGTCCTCCCTCATACATAGCAAGCTTTATCTACATGGCACTAGCTGAATTGATGAAGAAGCCAGAAACTAGCCAGACAGTCTTAATCTCTTTCCTGTCTGCTGCCAAATAAGAGGTGCATTTTGGCATTCAGTTCAATTCTGCAAGAGGAGAATGGCATCTTCTAGTGGCCAGGCGAGGGACTGCTAGGAAATCCATGTTCAGTGCTGTTCATTATGAATTAGCAATGGAGCCACATAGCATTAATTTAGTTTAGCAGAAGAACTGCCTCATAAAATACTGCTCATGTGGCACACAAGGGGTCAGTCAGTACCAGGAGTCTCAGTACAGTTGCAAGCCTTTTAATTTTTGTTCAGAAAATATGCAAAGTTGATCTTGTCTTTGTGAAAAAACCAAACCAAAACAATATTTGAAGTTAAGTGGGCTGCAAGATATTGCTTTGCTCTTGTGAACCACCCCACACACACACATAGGCTGGCACCTCTAACTACAGAATCATCTCTATTACCAAACCATAAATAATATCATGAAAGTTGTTTGAGCTGAAATCCCCTTAACACAGGCATAACCAAACTGAGATGACACTACAAATATTACCTCTACAAATCTCTAGAACCTGGATTAGTTAACTAGTTTTTCCCCCAGGTATAAAAGTTGTATGATGTAAAGAGAGGTGGTATTCTATTAACTAACGTATTCTTTTTCTGAGAGCAAGCGTGAAAGAGGGGGAGAGAAAAAATTAACAAGAACTCAGAAATGAAGATAAAGTACTAAGAACTATGAAAAGTGATTTTTGGGAGATTCCCTAATGCTTCTGAAATATATACAGAGAAAATANGATTTAAAGCTATAATACATATCCCTCCCCAGTGGATTGCAAAGTAAGTGTTCCATTTTCCAGCTGTTAGCTTTCAGAATACTTGTAATACAAGTGAAGAAGTCTACTTCAATTGTAGCAGAGTTTAACTCTTATTTTCTAAAACTACTTTGTTAAATTTTTAAAAAGCACGCAGTTTAAGGGACATATAAATATTCACATGATTATGTTATACAGCTTTTATTTCTACCAAAAGCTACTAAATCAGGTGATCTGTTCAAGAAAGGGATTTGCAGAATAAAACTTTAGAATTGTTCAGGACACATTTTCTTCCCTATTCTGCATTTTGCAAAATCTAAATTTTAAAATTTTATGCAGCTGTATAAAGTTTGATACCAACCTCAGTTAATGAAGAGACACTGCTAGGACATTGAGATAATGAATAATTCTCTTTAACTTCATCATATCTTACTGGAACACTTTGTTCAGCTACAGGATTAGTCTTGCTTTGTTTTTCCATAAACTGTAAATATTTAGAATGAGTAAAGATTACACTACACTGTAAACATCAAAATATTTTGAGTTTTCTAAAGTTATAATACAAAAGCTCAAATGCAGACAGCTAATGAACACCTGGGCTGAAAGACAACAGAAGTTTAAGTCAGTAACATCACAATGTGATCATAAGATGTACCCTGCTGGGTCTCACCAACAATCCACCTAGTTCAATATTCTGCCTCCAAGAGTGGCAAAGAGAGATGTTATTTAGGGATTACATGTGTGATCCTGGCCACCTTGTCATCTGTTCCCTCCATAGTCTCCCATAGAATGGCATCTTCTAGTGGCCAGGCGAGGGACTGCTAGGAAATCCATGTTCAGTGCTGTTCATTATGAATTAGCAATGGAGCCACATAGCATTAATTTAGTTTAGCAGAAGAACTGCCTCATAAAATACTGGTCATGTGGCACACAAGGGGTCAGTCAGTACCAGGAGTCTCAGTACAGTTGCAAGCCTTTTAATTTTTGTTCAGAAAACATGCAAAGTTGATCTTGTCTTTGTGAAAAAACCAAACCAAAACAATATTTGAAGTTAAGTGGGCTGCAAGATATTGCTTTGCTGTTGTGAACCACCCCCCACACACACATAGGCTGGCACCTCTAACTACAGAATCATCTCTATTACCAAACCATAAATAATATCATGAAAGTTGTTTGAGCTGAAATCCCCTTAACACAGGCATAACCAAACTGAGATGACACTACAAATATTACCTCTACAAATCTCTAGAACCTGGATTAGTTAACTAGTTTTTCCCCCAGGTATAAAAGTTGTATGATGTAAAGAGAGGTGGTATTCTATTAACTAACGTATTCTTTTTCTGAGAGCAAGCGTGAAAGAGGGGGAGAGAAAAAATTAACAAGAACTCAGAAATGAAGATAAAGTACTAAGAACTATGAAAAGTGATTTTTGGGAGATTCCCTAATGCTTCTGAAATATATACAGAGAAAATAACAAAGTTATTAACAACCTATCATTAGTACATACTTTCTATAAATATAATAAACATACCTCTTTGTTTACAGACTGCACTATTTTATCTTGTCCTTCTTCAGGTAAAGGTACTTCTGCTAAAGACTGAAGACTTCCACAGTTGATGCGTTGTTCAAATTCCTTTATAAAGCTTCCTTTCTCAGCCAACTGTTTTCTTAGTTCTTCTATATCAGTTTCCTTATCCTAATAAGGATAGCACAAATTGCACGATTGGCAAAAGAGATTAATATATACACAAGCATCATTACAATTACTTGGTAGCATCAGTTTTAGAATTGCAGGCTACAACAGTCAGCTATCCAACAAAGAGCCAATAATTTAATGTATGAGTGGCCACTATCTAAAGTGAAGAAGCCACATACCAGCCTGTGAAAACATAACGCAACTTTTTATTTTACTCTACTTGTGTAGAGTTGTTAGAATTTCACCTCCCATTTGTTCATGAAGTCTTTGATGCTATGAGAAAGGCAACAAATGTGGTAATTGTTTCAGATTTTCAGTCCAACTTTGCAATCAAAGCATCAAATAGACTTGAATGTTTATTTGAACAAATAAATATTTTGAAATTTCAGTTAGTTACAAATTTAGTTTCAAAAAAGCATAAATAAAGCCGGGTTTTAAAATTAGTTGCAATTGGTTTCAATATGTCAGTGTTTAAGAATAAAAAATAGAGCCAAAATGCACAGAGCAAGTGTAGTGTTTTGCAGAACGAATGGGTAACAACAAAAAAAATAATCACACAGAAATTAAATATAAATATAACCTTTTCTGAATCCTTTAGTGCAGCCTGTTTCAGTTCTGCTATTTCTTTATCTTTTTGTGTGGTGTTAGAAGCCAAAGTCTTGAGCTGTACTTCCAAAGCTTCAACTAATTTATCTCTTTCTTCACGCCACTTTTGAAGATCATTGTCCTTTTCTACCAGCTGTGCAGCAAGTCTTTCCTAAACAGGGAAAAAATAGGTTAGTGTGTAGAAGTGGTGTTCAATTCTATCTGAACTGTTCTGATAGTCTAATTTCGCATAGTTAGTACTATTTTAGTGCCTTCGTACATTTGAGAGCCTATGTAGATCTTAAAAAGCTCACACAGAATTAGTTTCATTACAAATCTGCAGAAGGAAACCATGCTTCAGTTAGAGTAAAAATACTGATGGTTCTTACCAAAAATTCTCTTCAACAAGAGTATAAATATAGATACAGATTTTCTAACTGGAAAGAAGTTTTGGGGTTTTTTTTTTAAATCAACTTCTACTTCTTGCTTTTTCTCTTCCTTCTAAAGCATCATAAGCTTTTTTTTTTTTTTAAATAAAAAAGCCAAGCAACAAATCTTGTATTTCAAAGTATGTTTCCTCAGCTTCATTAAGTAGCAATTCATACTTATAGGTGTTTTTACACACAATATGAATTTTGAAGAATTCATAGTGAGCTGGTGGTGGTAGAATAGAAAGGAACAGACATGTGAACTCCATTACGTACTAAGCTTTTACATTTTGAGACCCTCCTATTTTTCCCTTATTCTATTAAGAAGATCTATCACATGGCAAAGCCTAGATGAAAGCGAGGGGACTTTGACAAAGGCCAGCTACCCTCAAGTGCCCACACTGCTCACACTTGACATAAGACTTGCTCTGTACTGAAGACTTACACTAGGACTCTGCTGAGAACTCCAGTCACTTACTATTTCTGCTTGTTGCTTTACATAACGTTCTCTATCCTCTGCAAATTTTCTCATTTCTCTGTTGCGCTGGTTCTCAGCTTCTTTTACTTGACTTACAAGTCCCGTTTTTTCCTCCAGCCACTTCTTTCTATCAGTTTGATACTTGGCCTCATTTTCCTATTTTAATGAAACCAGAAATAAAACCATAGGTAGAGATTAAAAAAATTAAAAATCTTAAAATCTAGATTACCATTAAACGGATTAGTTTAAAAAAGATAACAGAAATACTAGCACAGTTTTACTCCAGCATATTCCCAAATGAAAGTATTACATTCTCATTTGTTCTCTCCTATTGAAAAAAAATTAACAGCTTTCAGCACTTCTTATTCAGACCGGCATGTCTTCATAGAACAGACTATTTTTTCCTCTAAAAATGTTTGGGGTAAGTAACAAACATAATAAAAGTTACATCAAAAGTAATGGTAAAGAGACCCTTTTACAAATTTCCAATCTTTTATGCTGCCTTACAGGATATATTAGAAAACTTGCTTCTACTTTAAGACTGAAAGGCAAAGAAAGTAGTACAGGTTGAATGGTAGGCAGAAATAGTGCATACCTAAGAATGTCACTTCAACCCACAGCACCTTTGCCTCCTTTGCTATCACAATCAAACTTCTTGTCAGACATTCTCCCAGGAGATACCTCTACCTTTTTCTTGGATTGGAAAGTAGACTTTTTTCCAAGCAGCTTTTCAAGTAAGTCCTCAGCCTAACAGGAAGGGCTTACAGGTCATACAGCAAGCACAAGGTCTTGAAAGAATTTGATTTAGTTGCCCAAGCAACAGACAGGAAAGTGGTTCAGAACAGAAATCAGGAGTTGGATCGGTTAAGACAGCTGTGAGAGGAGCCCAGCCACAGAAGCACTGTCCATGGTAACATAATGTGGGCAGGGTGCACTCCATTATGGGGCACCAGTGATGTATATTACAAAGACACTGCATCCAGACTTTGCTGCACTGGTGCACTGCAGCTTTTACAGGAGGTTTCCTTTACAAGTATAACAACTCGTCATGTCATGCTCTAGCTCTTAAAGATAGTGACACAAAAAATTTAGACTCCTAATTAAAGCTATGACTTCAAAAAAAAACTAAGTATGAATTACATCACCATATTTTACCTTCAGTTCTTTTTGTAGTTTTATTAAGTCTTCATTTTCATTTATGTTTTTCTCTTCATTTTTGTTCATCTTTTGCTGCCAGTCACTACTGCCTTGGTTATTCAGCTCTCTATATTTCTGCTTCCATGCTTCCAGTTCTAGTCGGTACACAAAATGAGGTTACATAACATCTAGTGTCAAATGCATATTTGACCACATTCACATCCTTCTGCTAAAATTACTTGGATTTATCAGTTGTGACCACAAAGGGACAACAGAAGCCTTTAACTGTTAGAAGTTTGTTATGTACTAGATAAAATTAATGCCTACATAACACTCAACAAATAAAACCAGAAATGTAAAGCAGCTATCACAATGCATCCACAACAATTTTGCCTCCCTGCTCCCTTTCCATGGAGACATTACCCAAAACTAATCTGTTGGTCTCTTCTAATTTGGCTTCAAGCACTTGATCTTGTGCAATCTGAGTCTGTTCTTGTTCTTCTAATGTCATTCGCATATCTTCAATTATTTTTTCCTTTGCACACAGATCTGAGGATTTGAAAATAAATTTACAGATGAGCCCCCTCCTAGTTCCCACCGTTCTCTCCCAAAGTGCCTTCATCGCAAGTCATTTCCCACATTCGCTGAGATCAAAAGCTCTGTCAGAAATAGAGCATCTCTACTAACTACTCAAATCCAAAATTCTTAAGTTATTCTCATGAACTTGATTTAGGTGAACATTTCAGTGTTAATGTCAGTCAGACTATGGCTTGTATTATATGAGAAACTAACCATTATTCAGCTGCTAAATGCTTATCGAACCTGCAGAAACTGTTATTGTGCTAGTTCACATTTCAGTGTTTGATTTTGTTAAAACACCCAACTAAAATGTCAAATAGATATCAACATTTAATAAGTTAAACACAGATACAGCAAATCCACGCTTTCTCTAGGGCTTATGTTTCTTATTCTGAGACTTTCTTTGCTTTTAAATATACCTGATAATAATGATTCAATAAGAATCAGTTCCCAACTGTAACATTTTAATGTCAAGGTTGGAGTTTCTCAGTATTTTAAAATATAAATATACAAGACACTCCAAATTCATTAACAACATTACAACTCATTATGTTGCCATTCCACACCAAGGAGCGGGGGGGGGGAGGAAAGGAACAATAACGGCTTTTTCCTCACCTTTACATGCTTTCTCATACTGCCTGGAGATTTCTTCCAGCTTCTCATTATTCAACTGCTCCTATATATCACATTGAAAGCAAAGTAAAGAAGACATATTGAAAGAAACAACTATACATGTAGAAATGGGTAGCTTTTGATTCTGAGCTTTAATAAGTAATGAATGAAGTATTTAAGACAAACAGTCCAGAGTAAGTTTTTCACACAGTCTAAAAGAGCATTCAAGCTGATAAAAAAAAACAACAATGTTTAGAGGAAGACATTACTATTAACATATTTAAATGTCACTAATCAGAATCAGGGTATTTCCTAGGAGATGACGGTTTAAAACAATTTGAAAAATGTCCTGCAATGAGAAGTTCTTTAAACATCTTTCTTTCATCCATTAAAATTAAATTTCAGCTGGCTACTCTTATTTTTACCCCAACCTCTGTAAGACTTCTTCTGTTGCTTGGAAAATGTAATTAATTTGAATTAATCCATTAATTCAAAAAAAATAAGGAGCAATTAAAATTTTAAAAGATAAAATAACCTTTTTAAGTTGCAGGATTGTGCGCTGTTTGATCTCTAGTTCCTCACTGAACTGGTGTTTAGTTTTCTGAAGTTCATTAACTGTATTCCTCAGGGTTTTCTCCTCAGATCGCATTATACAGACCTATAACAACGCACAAAGACAGCAAGCAAAGCTAACATTTAGCTATACGCCTTTTAAGATCTCTGCAAGTTATCTAAATAACCAAATATTTTAAGAGTCAAATTTTTGCAAGCATCTTAGCTGTATTTCAGGGGTTGGAAGTGCACTATACTGTACATCTTTCCTAGGGAAGAATTTTCACCATAGAATAGATTATTACATTTAGCATGGGAAAGAAATGAAAAAAAAACCAAACACACACAACAAACCACACACCAGGAAATAGCCTAATCAAGTTACAAATTCAGTTGTCCTTTTACAAAAAAAAAAATTTCTGACGTGCGATCCCATCCACCCTTTGTTAGTTCTCAAACAGAGGATTATACACTGGATGTTGAGTAGGAAAAGGTCCTCAAATGTTAGGCTGCTGGGGAAGACATTAATACTTTTTTAAGGCTTAGTTTCAAGCCCAAGTTCTTGCAATAGTATTTTGGATTTTAAGCTCTTGCGATAGCCCATGAAGTTCTAAGAAATCCTACTGCTTGGTAACTAAATATTAACAATTAACATTAGTAAAAGTTACTCTGTTTTTTCATTTCTTCTCCCCAGCCTTGATAGAAAACATAGCTCATTTTTTAAAGAGTCTCTAGAAGTTGGTGCTTTCCTCTTCTGATTAATCCATCTTTTTCTCCCAGAGATCAGGATTTTCTACAAGCCTGAAGTCTGAGGCAATGAAGTCAGTACAAATAACAACATAAGGCTACTGTTGTTATAAAGATTATGAAGTCCTTCTCTGTAACCAGGTTAGCCATAGTTTCAAATCTTTTTCAAGTTTATTAATAAAAATTACTTCCCCTTCAATATCTGTACTAACCTGTGTTTTGACATATAGTCTTTAGCTTACAGTTTCAATGACAGTGTAACCTAAGATTAACTGTTACTCTAAGTGTATCACTCAGAATAACCTTATTATAAATCACTTCTTACATTTGTAGCTTGAGATTTGTGAAAATCCATTTTAATAAGAGAACCCCAAGCATAAACATACAGAAGACGTTTAGTCTACAGTTACCAACCTCTTTTTGTACTTGCTGAATTTGTTTCTTGGCATCAGAAAATTTCTCTTTCAAATCTGTATATTCTTCCTCTTTCCTCTGCAAATCCATTTTCAAACTCTGTACAAGGGTAGAGCTCTCAGAAAGATCTTTACGTAGCCTTGTGTTAGAAATCAAGAGACAAATAACATCAGTGTTACACATCTTAAAGAAACAGCTTTTACACATTAACTCAGACTCTTTGCTGGTTTTATTCATTAGAATTCTCAGATCTATCAGATCAATGACAAGAAGCTTTACAATTTTACTTTTGGATTTCAGCTTATTATATGGTCCTGAAATAACCAGCTATTACCAAATAGCTATTACCTAAACCAGCTGTTTACTACCTAGGCTTTTTTTTTTTTCTTTGTTCTTTTCTTTTATCATTCAGTCCCTTCTAAAGAAAACATTGCCTGCTTTTATACAAGATACTGGATATAACATTAAATTACATGTCATTTCTTCCAGAAAGGGTAGGCAACATAAAACTATTAGAAATCCCCCCAAAAATTCTTCATACCCTTGCATGCTCTTCTTTTCCCCTACAGTAATTCCACATGATTTAGATCTATATTTGTGAAAGAACATACAAACAGCTGAGGAAAATGCAGTCAGTAGAATATGCAAATATAAAATTAGTGTATTAAAACTTCTTAAAGAAGCAGTTTGGTTAATAAAGTTGATAAACATACAAATGCATTATGTCAAAATAAACTGATGTTCACAGAAGGTAGCTTTGACTTGAGTCTATTCTCAAAGGGCTATGAGTTATCTCTATTTACTTACAATTCTATAGTTTGTATTTGCTCATTCTCATTTTTCTCCTTTTCCTGAAGAGAGCGTTTCATGTTCTCCAAGCTGTTCATCAACTGCACAACTTCCTCTTTCAGATTTGCTTCTTGATCATTTAATTCTTTCATTTTTTTGTCTGAATTGGCACATTTCTCTTGCAGAGCTACTGTATTAGTTTCTAGATTGGAAATAATAGATTCTTTTTCTTTAACTACTTCTTCTAACTTTGTTATGCTGTCATCTTTAGCTCTAAAAGCCTCCAAGAGGCATTCAAGCTCTCTTATTTTTCCCTTGTAGCTGGCAGCTTCCTTCTCAAACTGTGCAATTACTCTGTGATTTTCTGCAGCCTGTTTTTCAAAATCCTGGGTCTTCTGGATTTGCTCTTGTAACTGATTCATAAGATCTGTTTCCTTTATGGACTGACAATCTTGATTTGCAGTCTCATTTAATTTTATTTGTAGTTGATTATTATAGTTCTCAGTGTCATCAAGTCTCTTCTTTAAGTCTTCAACTTGTTGAAGTAGTTCTTGAATCTGCTGACTTTTTTGTGAAGAAGCCTTAACGATATTTTTGCATTCTTCCCAAATGCTTTCAACACTGCAGTGAAAGGAGCTCTCCCATCTCAGATCTGCTGTAGCAGCAGTTTGGGACTGCACGCATACAGGACTCATTTGAGTGCTCTCTGGTTCATCTTTTTGAGAGTCTAAGGAATCCTTTAGATTAATTAAATCAATATCCATTGCATAAGACTCTAAGTGACATTTATACAACTCATCTACTTTGGACTGCACTGTTTTAATTTGTAATACTTTATCAATTATATTTTGTTTGGCACCTTCTACTTCATTATTTAGCTGAATAATCTTTTCTTTTTGTTCCCTATTTATTGTTTTCTGTTTGTCTAATTCAGAAACAATCTCCTGATAGTCAGCTCGACACTGCTGAAGTTCTTCACTTAAGCCAGAAGCCCTTTCTTCAGAAGCAGAGAGCTTGAGATGTAAGTTCGTTATCTGCCCACTGAACTCTTCTTTTTTGTTTTTTTCTCTTCTGTATTGTTCTTCAAGTGCAGCTAGCTGACCTTCCAAGGCTTCAATTCTTTCCTTCAGTGCTAGTATTTCTGCATGGTTCTCAGAAGTATTTGTTTTCATGTATTCAGTTCTCTCTTGCTCTAGAGTGTTATCTTCCCAACTTTCCTTCATATCTCCTAAAAAAACAGAACAACAAAAAAAACTAGCCACTCACACATACAGCTCAGGTTGATTAAAATCAATAGTACAAGTCACTAGCAATACCATATAGCAATTACTATATGAAAAATGGTCACCATCTGAAAGCCACACCCTCATATCATATGGCATTTTGAAGTCTTGAAGTAAAAGCCCCCTGAATGGTTTAACATGCAATAGGTGCCTCTTGGGTTTCTAGAGGTAGTTTGCAGCAAGACGTGTTCAGTAGCCTTAGAGAATGCTTTGCCATGGATCTACTCCAGCCTTCTACTCTGTATCACTAGTAGAAAAATCTAGCTAGCTTTACTAATATGTAGTAATAAATATGAGCTAGATAACGTTCACAGTTCTATCTCGTTTCCACCTTCACTGGTTCAACAATCCCTTTAATACAGCCAGCAATCCCATAGACCCACTTTGGTTGGAAAAGACTTTTAAGATCATCAAGTTCAACTGTTAACCTAGCACTGCCAAGTCCAACCACTAAACCATGTCCCTAAGCAACATCCTACATTTAGAAAAGCAACGGTATCATATACTTTTCTGAAAAGTTTCATTCATTCTTAATATCCTCTTACTTTAAAAATTAAGCTGAAAATCCAGCACAGTTTGTTTTTCCACTTACTGTTTGGGACCTTCCTCTCTCTTCCCCCCCCCGCCCCCCCAATTGGTTTCTAAACTAGATATAAGGATAATTATTTATGCCCACACCTAATGTGTTGCATGTAAAGTTCTCCCAGAAAGACGTACAATGTTCCATCACAGCCTTGAATTTCCATAAATATTTTATTGGCTTAGGACTAGTTTTTCTCCTAAGTAATGATCGATGCTAACTAAAATCACATGCATTTTACTACCTTCAAAATTGACTCCAGCTGTATTTCACACAAGTGTTTTAGTATGCATGTTACTAAATGGATGCAGGTTCTATGTTTTAGTATTAAAATTAAGCCTGATTATCTCTAAGGATTAGGTCATCATAGCTGTGTAGTCCAGAGAAATACTATGAATTCTTGTGGGTACTAAATCTACAATAAGGTAGAGTTTGGCAGTCATCTCACTTTGGCACCATTAAGCACATGGGTACATGTGTACTGCATTGAAACATCTTCTGAACAGATTCAACAAGTTTTACAGAGTCATTAACTTTGAGTCACTAACAAAGTCATACTGAAGCATTAAGCAATTGTGCTTTCCATCTCTTTTTTTTTTTAATTTTTAAAGTGATCATATTCCACCAGACACTTTTTTCTTCCTGCTTTTCTGTTAATTAGACATATCAAGTACTCCTGCTAGGTCAGACAAAATAGCAGCTTTACTTTGGC
Source organism: Aramus guarauna (assembly GCA_013400195.1). Taxonomy (NCBI): domain Eukaryota; kingdom Metazoa; phylum Chordata; class Aves; order Gruiformes; family Aramidae; genus Aramus; species Aramus guarauna. Next base: position 2,929,580 of record VXBL01003649.1, read on the forward strand.
TTGTAAAGCCATGCTTCTAAATCCTACAAGATCAAAAATTTTGTACTGGGAGATAGTTTTCTCTGAAAGCCCATTTGTGTGGTCCCAAGAGAACATACCAAACTACAGTATTGGAATACTACATACTCCTCACACTAGACATGAGTTTTACACACTTCACTAAAAGGGGGAGGTCCTGAGGGGTCTTAAGACATATTTTGTGATCTAAGGTAGCAAGATGAAAAAAGTAGCAGAGCTTAGCCCAACACCTATAGGAATAAGGGTATGATCATTCACAAGAGGATTTAGAAGCGATCTGGATGCTTTGTACAGAGAACCACAATCATGCAGCAAAACATGATGTAAGACGATACATGATATGCAGTCCAGAAGCTTTTTGTGTAGGAAACACTAAGAAACAAAAAGCCGTACCCCAAAACACAGCGGGCAAGTCCTAGAGAAGAGGACAAAAACCTGAACTTCAAGACAAGATAACCTATCTTCTCCCAAAATAAGCTTTGGTCATAGGCCACTAGCATATCTAAATTCCATGAGAAAGCCACCACAGTGTAGCTGTGCTCATTATTCTGTTGTGCCAAGCACATTTAACAACTATATATGTATATCAATAAGTTTCACAATTATGGAGCATCTAACAACTGTTTTTAAATCAGATGCCTTATATTCTCCATACTCACAAAAGAAACATATTTAACATGACTAAAATAGCCTGTTCTTCCCAACAGAAAAGTCTCAGTGCTGACATTACTTGGCATTGTTAGTTACCCACTTTAGTTTCTTGTTTGAGAAGAGCTATCACTTTTCTACTTTTTGTTTGTTTAAATGAGCTTCAATCATGAGATATGAGTGAATCTAATAGACAGTAGTAGGTTTGTTGATATATCCTCTTCATTTCCCTCTCCCTTCCAGTAACATTTATATAGTTGGCACCATCAAATGGTCATGCTAGCATCCAATATTCATCCCAACCAAAGGCTGTAGAGACAAATCAGAGATGTGTCTGATACAGAGACAGGAGCTTCTCTTAAGTTAGACTTCAAATTACTCTTATTTGAACCAATTGTATAAACATCAGAAATGCCCTACTTGATCACATACCATCAGTTGAACTAGCCTAGTATTTTACCTCCTTTTGCCGCTGTTGGTAGACCCAGCCACTTCCTATGGACCTTTCCTGGCATAGAACAATTGGGAATGTTGGAGGAATATGAGACAATAGATCCCTGCTTAACCCTTTCAGTATCTATGTATGAATCTGTTGGCTGTTAATTTTCAGGTTTCAGGAGTGGTTAGACAAGCTATCTGCCTCTCCCACCTCCTAGGGTAGCAAATATTAGAAGTTCACTACCCCCTGCATGAAGTGGCTTGTTCCATAAACTTAAACTGATCTTCTACTAGATTGAGTATTCCCTTGTTCTTTCACTGCAGAACATGCTGATGTCCAACATTCAGTTTATCCACCACCTGTATCCTCAGTTTTCTGTGATCATGTGAATTTGAGAAGTCTCCTTTTAACATGTTTTATCCCTCATTATCCATACAGATATTTTCTGCTTCCCATTTTTATTCTTATTTCTCTTTTTTTATCCCATCCTTATCCAAACAATGCCTGATTTTTTTTTTTTTTTACTTGTACTTATTCTGCAGGAGGAAGGCAAGAAAGTAAGGGACAAAAGAAGAATGAAAGGTCTTCCCTTCTCATATGTTTTCCATAGTTCTATGAAGAACTGAAGCCCAGCTGTGTCCTGAAGTCAAGTTACAGGCAGGCAGATCTTACAAATATCATTTTGTACAAGTCAGTCCCATATAGCTCAATCTCACCGATTGATAGACTTACGAAATGGGTAAGATAAGCAATGGTGTCCTTTAAAGTTTCACCCTTATCCTTGAAGGTCTTCAACTGCAACTAGTTTATTCAGCTCATTCTAAAAATAGTGTTAAGCTCACAGATAAAGCAAGGAAATAAAAAAGATTGAAGTGCAAACATGACAGCTGCACAAAACATACCATCCATGGACTTAAAATAATTTTACTTCCATTCAGGTGGAAAGCTTTTCTCCTTTGCCAGTACCATCACCTTGACCAGAGCTGGTATGTTCACAGCATGAACACAGAATGAAACCAAGTTTCACAGCACATACTCTATGACTGAACAATAAGTCATTGACACCTTTGAGGCTTGCTTAGGCATTTTTAAAAAACTTGAGCAGGAGATGCTACTTGTCCAGCAACAGCAAGTTTAGTACAAAACCTACTGTTAAGAAATTGCTTAAGAACTATAGCTGAGTCTACAAGTACATTAACAGATGAGAAAAAGCAGCAGAAAGGAAAGAGTCTAAAAACTAACTTTTATTTTAAGCATTCAGGAGTGAACAATATAGGACCTTCTGCAAAACAGATGATATTTACATAGCAGTTACTTCCATTTACAGTTTAACACAGTAGACTTTCTCCTCATAACATAATATTTACGCTTCACAACTTTTTGCTTCTGTTCTCGAATAGTAATCAAGTTTTTTTGGAAGACCCCCTGTTGAGTGATGGTAGAAATTGTACCTTTCTTTGTAGGTGGCTCTTCTTCCACAGTAGGCTTATTTTCAAAGCAACGCTTTCTTCCCACTTCCAATATAGTTTCCTCACAATCCTTGAATTGTCTGCTTTCAATCACTTCGTTAGAGTTCTTTTCTGCTAATTTTCTTTTAATGGTAGTTACAGTGTTGTCCTGGTTAAAATAAGATCAATTACATGGAAGTTTTACAAAGCAAGCACTTAAAAAGCTTAGTAATCTTTTATATGCAAATATTTTTACAAAACTACCTGGGTAATGTGTATCAGGGTTGTCAGAGGAACAAGTCAGTTACTTAAACAAAAAGCAGGTACACCTTTAGATACTAGTAAGCACAATGCTCTTCGCTGTACAGAAAGCGGAGCAAGAGACTAGGAGGTTACAAAATGCAAAACTTGCATGTAAGAGGAGTTTGTTTGTCACCTGAAAAAATCTCTAGTGTCAAAAGAGTTGATGAAATTCCTGATTTATTCAAAGGGCAAATGATCAGCTCTACAAGTTCGTCACTTTCTTGTCATAGTTAGTAGAGTTGGAAGTTTTAACCACTTTCAAAAGCCACAGATCATTTTTATCATGACTGATCAGATTCAATTTGAAAGCCTGGTCAGTTCTGTCATACATACTTTAAACTATATATTTAAGAATAAAGCTTCTTTACTTGCAAGATGACACAAGTGGCAAGCCATGCTGGTTGCCAAGGACCAATTACTCATCTTTAAGTACTTCATTTAAAAAAAAAAAAAAACAAACCAAAAACCTATAGAACAGACTAGAGGTTTGTGGTCATGTTTTAAACCTCATACTACATAGTTTCATAGAAACACTGGACAGCGTTGGAGCCTTGCTAGTAGTAAAAGGAAGTAGTCATTACAACTCTTACCACTCTCAGAGCACTCATACTATTGAGAAGTTAAGTTGCTGTAGGGCAGAGAGGGAATGGAAGATTAAGTATGGTCAAAGCTTTAATTTTACAGTGGATGAAAGAAATGGATCAGAAAGCTGACCAAGTTCCATTTAAAATGTTCTCAGAACTACTGCAGGTTATTGGACATCTGGCTCAAAAAACCCTATCCCTAACTGTACATTTATTTTATTTTTTTTTAAATCAGTAGACCAGCCAGTTTAAGCTTCATTAATCACATCAAAAGCAGAGATACCCTGGCCACTCACTCTTAGTTCAAACTCTGCTCAAAATATTCGTATTATTGCTCTTCCTTTGAAAGTTCACGTACATGGGTGGTGCTGGGTAGAATACACTGATTCTTGTTGCCAATTCACACAATCACCATCTTTCTCATGTTACTAACTTCAATTGAATTTGACCTTTTGCTGCAGCAAAGCCTCCTTTCCTTCCTCTTCCATTCAGGCAATAATAATGGGACAGCAATGTGATCCTTCTATTCCCAGTGCTTAAGTCCTCCCAATTTGAGTGGGGTTTGGCTTGGGGCAGTAGGGGTTGTTGTTGTTGGTTTTGTTTGGTTTTTTGTCTTCCTTTAGAGGGGCTCTTCAGAGTCTCATCTACAGTCCTCCAATAAACTCCAGATCACTGCTTCTGAAAGTCTCATTTTTCACATACACCCACCCGCATTTTAACTTCAGTTTCAGTGTCAACTTCACCTGCTACCATTTCAAGCAAGTAGCAATTACTTACAGAAAATTTCAATTTTCCAAAATAGTTAAGTATTACAAGCATAGATTTAGATTTTTCATGTAAAGAAAACTGAGATGTCTAAGACTTACATAGTCTTTTACAGTTTCTTCTAAATGAGATATTAAATCTTGTAGTCTCAAAATAACATCATCTTTTTGTTCCACAATGTCCATTAGTTCTTGAATTCTTTTATTCTGTGTATTCATTTTCTTGGAAAAGAAAGAATAGTAGTTCAGTCAGTGTTAAATTGTTGAACTACATCATGCATTTAGAAGCAAGATCAGTTAAGCTAAGCTTGGTACAAAAAAAAAAAAAAGAGAAAAAGCTAGAAACATACTATAATAGCATTTTAAGCTACTGGAATTTTGTATTAAAGCAAATAATTTTGCACAAGTGTTTCCTTGAGAGATTTACCTCAGTTGCTTCTTTAAGCTGCTCAGCAGACTCATCCAATTTATTCATCTGCATTTCAAAGTCTGTAACAGGAAAAGAAGCCTGTATCAAGTAAGCAGCCATTACATAGTTCACACAGTAATCCATTTTTCCAGATCTTCTGGTACCTCAGTAGCTTTTGAGTAGATTTACTTACATGTGAGCTTCTACTTATAGGACACATTTCAAAAAATCTAAAAAAACTTTTGAATAGGAAAATTGAGCCTTGCAACCCATATAAAACATAGACCATGTCAAGAGACTTCAGCTGAAATCTTATTATGAGGTATTGCTGCTTTTTCCTCTGAACATTCCACAGGATACCTGAGAACACTGCATCAGCAAAGTGTAAAGAAGTGGAGAGATTACAATATAACCATGAAATAAAAAAATTAATAATGTTGATATTTTACCCCACAATTCAGAAGTCTGCAACTGACAGTTTTAAGTTTTGTCTTAAAAATGACCTAACCAAGGCATGTGGAATTGTTTAACTTGAACATACACAAAACAATCGGTTACCACCTCTATACGTATGATTTGGTTCCAAAAATCTGGCTCAACTGGATTATGATTTCTGTTTTACAGTAGTCAGTCATTTCCTTTTTTGGCCTTTCACATCACACACCCATCTCACCTTTGGTTTTCTGTGACAGCTCTTGTTCAGTTTTGAGTAGTTCATTGGTTTTCTTTGTCAGCTCTTCTTTGGTCTTAGTTAGTGCAGTGGTAATGTTTCCCAGCTGTTTTTCAAGCCAACTTATAGCTTCCTGTGGGTCCTCTAGGGACACGATGTATCTGTGTGCTGCTTCTGCCTGCTTTTTGATATCAATGACATCATTCTGCAGAGAATCAATAATGCCCTCAAGATCAATGTAGGTGCCTGGTCCTGTACTATATTCTTTATCCTGAAAGATAATTTTATCCATTTAGAAACAGCAAATAATTACACAATAGCCATTATTTCTACAGAAAATTTGGAAGACCGTTATGAATTCAAGCATATAAGTACAGTTAATTTTGGCTTCAAAGCCACCTTGTGGTTTCATATGCAATTTGATTGCCAGTTTCTGTCTACCTTCACACACAAGTCTCCAGTATCAAGTAATAGCTACTTTATTTTTAAAGCATTTAATGACCCACCACCACATTTCCTTTTTTATCACTATAAAGCATCCCCTTCAAATTTAATATAAAAGCTAGGGTTTTTTACCCAATGAGAACATTGAATAAACACAGCAAGTAAACAGTTTGAGGGATTACATCCAAAATTTTTGTTTATCAGTAAAAGTTTGTGAGATGAAATAAACTTGTATAACTTATCAATTAAGTTGTACTCAGAACATGGACTTCATATCTTTCTTCTTTGTTTTTTTTTTAAAAACCAAAGGGTTCCTAACTTAAAGAGCTGGTCTCAAGAGTTTAGTTATGGCTTAAGCATATATACAACTCCTACTGCTTCAGTTGCAACAGCCTTAAGAGGGAAAAGGTCTCTGGGACCACTCCAATACAGTCCATATACGGGGTCTAAGAAATCAGCTTCAAATACTTTAAATAGGCACTTAATACAATGGAGTTTATAGTATAATTGTAGCTTTCCCCACAATTTCTTTGTATACAGTAATTTTCACTTCGTGTGGCAAATGCAGAAAATCCCAGACTCCTAAATGCTCAGCAACTATTCCTATTAAATGTGATAAATATATCTTGCTGAAGGTACAGTTACACAGCATGCAATTCCTTGAAACCATCCTTCTAATCCTTGAGACAATATCACCACCATAACAAGTGGTTAGTAAAAGGGATGTTATTTGGAGGTGAAAGATACCAGAGATCCAGCTTGTTCACTGCAAGGATGATCCTTTAATTCATCTTCTTCATCTGTGTTTTCAATATAACCATTTACAAGTTCCTTGAAGATTTCCAGGCGTCTTTCAGAATCTTCTTCAAGCCGTTCTCGCTCACGAGAAAGGCACTCGCTATAGTAGGAAAAATAAGTCAGCTAAAAGCTAGCCAGTATGTGCTGCTAAGTTATTCGTATGGCTTCCTATAAAGATTTTTTCTTTATTTTGGCACAATAGAAAGATACATTAAATTATGTTGCTACACCAAAATAGAAGTATATTTCCCACACACACCCCTGAAGAATGACAGGGAGATAAACATATACACAGGTAATGGACAGTGCTTAACTAAAGGCATTTTTTCTAAGCTTCTTGAGGCAGAATACCTGTTTGGAGTATCGCTAAGACTGTGGTAACCAAAGGATTTTAAGTGCCACTCTTTCTACATACATCCTATCAAACCAGCTCTTCTCTTAGGGAGAGCTCTACAAGAAACACTGCTTATAGATTCCACCCCCCAAAAATCAAAGCCTTTCCTACACAGTATTTTTTCCTCAACTCATAGTTCAAAGAGAAACTGATCTATTAACAGAGGTAGTAAGTCTAGAAGAGTGTGGTCTCTTATGGCCAAGAGACATATTTAAGAACTAAGTGAATTTATTTTCACTTTAACTGTAACTTCAAAACCACTTAAAGTTAACTTACTTGAAATCTATTTCCTGCTCAGCAAAATATTGGGTAAATTCTTGTGTCACTTCTTCACGAATTTTTAGTTCCAGCAGTAACTTATTCTTCTTTTCAGCAATAAGTTTGTTCTTCAACTCTTCTATAAGACTCAGCAGCGTCTAGAATTACCATTAAGTTTTTCATAAAGAAATAGTTTCCCAGAAGTGAGATTTTTTTCCCCCATTCCTCAAACACTACAACACTTTACTCTTCCAGCCGGCAAAAGTTCTTCCAGTTCTTTTATTAGCTTATTCATAAACAGGAGGATTCATGAGTAGATTGAAATATCTGTTTGGTACTAGCACAGGAATTTATAAGTTTGCATAGAGCAGACATTTGCAAAGGACATTAAGTTTATTACAAGAATTACTGAGGTTGTCTTAAGAACAGGTTTAAGCTCCACACAATTTAGCTCTTGTTTTCCAGATACTTATTTTTTGGACAGTATTAATGAGACCTCCACACAAAAGAATCTCTAGTCCTCTGTTCCCTCCTCCTTTTCTTCCCTAGAAGTGACTGAAAATGCTGTTCCTTAAAGAATAGTTTTCAGAGTTTTCTTGTGCATGGAATACAAAGGAACAGTCTCCTGTGTTGCTGAAAACCAGGTAATACTTGCTGTGCATTGAACATTGCATTTGGTAACTTGCTGTTACCAAAAGGAGAGAAAGCCAAATGTGTAGTTCTTACCACTCGGTCTATATTTAGACACATTTTATAGAGTTTTCCCACAATAGGTACTAAGTCATGAGTAATCCCACTTTTAGTTCTTAACACTGGACTTAAGTAGAATAAAGGTGAGCAGGAAAAAAAAAAGTGAAAGATGGGGGAAACCAGAATACCTTGTTTCAAGACTCCACACTACACTAATTCCTAAAGTAGCCTGAGCACATACCATATATTCTTCTTTTTTGATAAGAACTTTTTCTTCATATTTCAGTGCTGCTTCTTCTCTTGATGCATTATGCTGTTCCTCCATCTCATAATCATCATCTTCAATCACATCTTCTAAGCTCCTGTCCCATAGTATAGTAGCAGTTTTCCTTGGGATTGGCATTTTAGCATCACCAAGTAGTGATGAATCTCTGGCTGATTTCTGGCCAAATGATTGATCTTGGGCCAGAATAGATGCATCCGTAACTAAAACCTACCCAGAAAATAAAGAAAAAAAAAAGTCATCCGTATTTTTTAAACCTCTGCTGGCACTTCCAAGAGATACCTGTAGCGCTTTCCTATAGATCTCCTGAGCATAGCACTCCCCCAGCCTGTCATCTCCTCAGAGTCACTACTTAAACCAGTTTCCAGCTGGAGCATAAAGGAGGCGCTTTACAGTCTAACCCTTCTTTTGATCCTAGGAAGAGCAAGTTTTACTAGCTCAACAATCTACAAGAGGGTTATCACCTCATGCACCAACAGATTTCTCTATTTCCTATACTTTTGAGTTTCTAGTTGAATTACACGAGTGTCATCCTACAAATTCTATTTCTTAAACAGCTGTATCACTCTTACAGTATACTCCTTCTAGTGTTGTAGTTAACCTGCTTAGATAAGCCCACATTCCAAAGGCCTGGATCTATTGTCCTTGGAACACATCTAACTGTCAACAGAAGTTTTCCATGGCTTCCATTAGGCTGCAGCACCAATTCCCAATACTTTTGTCTTCCAACTTCACCAGGGTTATATCACTACACTTACTTTACTCATTCTGCTTAACCTCCACCTTCCCACAGAAGCCTCTATGGCCATAAAGACAACCTTTCAAACTCTCTTTGGTTCTTAATTTATTTTATCAATATTTCAGGTGAGGAATACTTCAAATTAATACTAGCAGTAGTATATAGGGCAACTAGAATTGCTCCTAGGTGAGAGCACAAGTGCAGAAGAAAAAAAAATTTGCCTAGATCTCAAGGAATTTCTTCCAAATACACCAAGTGTCTTGTTAGGCTGGACATTTTATAAGAATTATGGATTTTCAGTAGGAGATGCGCCCACCCTCACACTCCAAAGGAAAAAAGTGTTCCAACAAAGCCTTTTTAAAAGCTTTACAAAGAAATAAAGCCTGACTAGGAGTAATTAGAAAATATGATTGCAACACGAGACAGAAAAATCCAGTAACTAAATTAATATTCTTAGAAGTGAGAGAACCTGCTTTTTAAATGCAAATCTTAAGTATTGATCAACAAAAACTACAACACACTTACTTTTTGTGCAATAGCTGAGAACTTTAGCACATTGAGTGTTTCATCATATGCTGAAGGACATTGGCTAATGTTTACTATCATGTATACCTTCCCCTTTCCACTGAAGAATCCTTGAAAGAAATGAGTTAACTTACTTTCCCGAAAGGGTATGTGCTGCTGCAACCTTTAAAGACAAAAGAACAGATGACCAGAATTTCAATAATTTCCAGTCAGTGTAAGCTATCCAGCATGAAGACTTCAAAATATTTATAAAAGCAGTAGCTTTTAAATCAATTAAAGTTGTTTTGGACTAAATATAGCTGTTTCTGAAGAGATTGCATGGTTGTGACTGCTGTTTTAGCCATTATCTCAGATGGGCTATAGCAATGTAATGCAATCCATAAGAGTACTTAAACCAAAAGGGTGTTCAACATTTAGCCTAAGGTAGATCATGTGGACTCATGCTATGTCAAACTATACCCCACTTCTCTCTTTTCCTTTCCACATTCATGAAAAGGACATATCTATTTGTAGGCAGGCAGTATGCCACATTATCAGAGATCTCTCTCACTCAGTATCTTGCCTCTTGATAATCGACAATAACAAGTGCCTAGGCAAGAAAATGATTATACACCAAACACATGGAGATACTGTTCAGAACTTTTTCCCTAATCCCCCAGCAGTCTGGCATTTTCTAAATTGGAAGTTGTGCCCTTGACTTTAACAGATGGTGATGTAGTTTTTGATGCTTATAGGAAGTTTTACAAGAATTCCTAAAAGGTGACTAAACAAGCACTGGCCACTGAATAGGTTGCCTGCATTTTGGACACGACAGCTGTTCAGTTACATCAATAGCACTACAGAACTCAGCAAGATAGCGACACTCCTGCTAGAATACATATACAGCTTATAAGTAGCTTTGCTGCAAGGCTGATAAACAGGAATCATTTTAAGAAAGTTATTGCTTCCTATTCAACTTGCAAGGTGCATCTATTAACACTTTAGGAGATTATGCTTCAGAAAATTTCTTCTATATTGTTAAAATTCCAAGTTATTAGGATCAGAAAAAGACATTCTGAATACATTAACAGCCCTCTAAGCAGCTGCTAGTTTTAATACATCCTTCCTACCTGGAAAGGACAGGAAGATAAGACAGACAGTAAATTCACAAAATGTAGGGTTAATCAGGAACACAAGCTAGCAAAGCTTTTTCATCTTAAGGTGTGAGATTTTGAATAGGCTGTCAGAAACAGTGTTATGGGGTAAGTGAATTTGACAAAGCACATCCAGGCATATCAATCAGCAGACTGAGAATTCATTTAACTTCTGAGACAGAAATAGATCTTTAAATGAGAACCTGTGGAGAAGGCAGTTCCTGGACAGTTACATCCAGCAGTGACTATATATTGCACTGGTTTTTAGACAGCTAACTTACTCTTACTTTACTCTTATTTAGCTTCCAAGGTGGGGCATAAGTAGTGGGAAGGCTTTTTTTTGTCTGCATATAGTTAGCTAGATCAGGAGGAGAGTATTAAAGTTATGTCCAGATTTAGAAAGAAACAAATTTTGTCAGAGAGTGCACAGTTATGATAGCACAGCAATATCCTGTTATGCTACAAGTACACAGAAAATGGAGTTAGTTCACAAAGGAGTAATAAAAGGCTGAAAGGTTGACTCTTACTATGACACTAGGGAAAAGGGGGTTTTAAACTTATTCCAAAGTTTGTTTGATAAGCCAAGCTCAGAGGAGTAAAGTTAAATTGCTAAAATCTAAAATAGCATGTTTAAAGGATGTTAGAATTTGAATGACTTAGAGTAAAACAAGGCAAATTTAAAATAACTTTGGTAGATAACAAGACTTTACCATGTAGTCTTTGTAAGTCTATGCATCTTTTCTACCAAAAGCTTAGTGTTAGCATTGTATATATTTAACAATAACTTTTAAACATTATAGGCAATACCTAAAAACCACAACCAGCTTGCAATTCATAAAAGGACTTACTTTGACTGTTGACAGTTCTTGAGTGCGTTAATACACTTGCCTAGAATCAGTAGAGAGGTGTTTATATTCCCACTCTCTTTCAATCTATCACCTTCATTGCGGGTCTTGGTACATCTTTCTGAACCAGCAAGATCACACATTGACAATCTGAAAGCAGATAAGGAAAGTTCACTTTATTTACCTTAGAACATACACAAATTATTCACTTTTAAAAACAATCACTTTTCTTAGAGGAAGAATTTCTTGACCTTCATCTGCATCAACCCTTCCATCCTTTTCAATGATACTTCCCCAATCGAATTTCACACTGCTTCCTGCCAAACCCTTTCCCAACACACTTCCTGTTCCCCCCACCCCGTCCTCTTCCTTCTGAGGACTTTCAGGAGTACAGCAGGGTAGCAGAACCTTATGCTGAACAGAGGGGACAAGATACAGAAGAGCATTGCAACCTGATAGCTTGAGATAGAGGGCTAAGTACTGTATGAATGTAGGAAGTAGGGAAACCACCACACATGCATGATGCTCTACCAGGGAGCACTGGGTGTATAGTGTAGTACCAGCACATCAACATGGAAAGTAAATCAACAGCATCACAAAGAAGAGGGAGACTTTGCTCTGAACTTACTCACTGACTCGAGTCACTCGTGGTGCTTCTGAATCTTCAATTTTTAGTATCTTAACTGTGAATATGCTGTGACTAAAAGTAGAAGTTTAAATCAGTAGAGAGTGATAAAGTAGGCCAATATCTTAAAAATATTTTTAGCCTCCACAATATCTGTTTAACACATTGATGAATCTGTCCACATATCTAAGGATATACTCTATCAAACTTTAAAAGAGATATTTATGCAGCACTTATTTTGCTTTTTCCTCAGACATTTAGATGGAATAAAGCTAAGTGCTTTTGCTTGAAGGAAAGTATTTGATAAAGTGCTGTTGGCTTTTGTACATGTCTGTCTTGAATCCTTTTGGCTTAAAGCATTGGGTCACATACTGCTAAAGGATACCAAAACTGAAAGTCAGATATCTAGACCTTGGGGCTTTTATGAGGGTAAGAGGCTTTAACAAGCCATATTCTACTTTCTCCTTCCTACTACACACCATCCTATGCCCAATGTTACTCAAAATGGTTCTCACCTTCTGCTGGAGCAAGTATTTAGTTTCGTGCTTGCAATACTCTGGTGTTTCAACCCCAGTTTTAGAAGTCTAAAAGCTTCTTTAGAATCAGAAATCTGAACCCACTGCAGATCTTTAGGAAAAAGAAAGATGATAACCTTGTAAATGTCATTATCAAAAAGAAAAAAAGAGATTAGGGGATAATGTATGCGCACTAAGAATAATACATTTACTTGAGACATGCAAACATTTTACTAAGTCTACTTCAGATAGAAATTATATGGTGATAAGTAAGACCAAGATTCCTTCTTCCATGGGAAAGGAAGGACAAGTATATCACATCATTTCATCCTGTTAGTACAATAAAACATGTTCTATTCAAATAAAGTGAGCAACCTTCATCTGAGCACTGAAAAGACAAAAGGCAGGGTCATAAGTATGAAAGTCCTATTTCATATTCATCGAGGCAGAACTCTACTTGGACGGCTTCGCTGTTTTAGCCTATGATATTGAGGGTGGGATGGGGGGGGGGAAGTCATCTGGACAGCTTTCAGGGCCACCAACTGGAAAAGTTCAGTGAAGAATTTTGTCTGCAATATGATGACTGTATGCCACCTTGGTATGTGACAGATTAACTGCCTACAACCCTACCAAGAGAACTTATAATATGAACATTATGGCCTCTGTTAAACTATAGGTCACCAAAATGTACTAGCAAAAATATCAGCTGTGGCCAAGAAAAACAAGAAAATCATTAACTGGTTTTCCTCAATAACATCAGGAACAGCTGTACACTTCCAAGCTTTATTAAAAAAAAAATTATACTGAAGCATAGCTCAAAGCAGACTATTTCCTACTTCCACACATCTTCTAGTCTTTGAAGAAATGAAGTAGCTGGGTTTATTGTCCAGTTCAACTTTGACTCTATAGTTTGGCATATGAAAGATAAAAGCAGCAGGCCAAACACCTACAAAAAAGCCTTTAGTCTAGAACTAGTGTCCTGATTGTCCAAATAACCTGTAACAAATCAAACAGGTTTCAAACTCTACTTTTTCCATGGCCAGAAACAAACATTGAACTATTAATTTGAGTTCTGTTAACTCCCCACCCCCCCCCTTCCAACCCAAAATTACATCACAGGTTTGATTAAACCAAAGTACTGTAAAAGTCTAATTTGTAATCAGACTGAACTTTCTCACATAGTCTCTGAAGTCTATTCCTCTATAGAAAATACTAGGAAAAGAAAAACAAACAGACTGTTGAGCCAATTATGACTATACTTAATAAGTTCTAGAGTCTTTTTAAGAAAATGGAAAAAGCCAAATCACTATCAAATTTGTCAATTGTTTTCAATATTTCTCCCATTTCAGAGAAATATCTAAGCAGTGGAGCATATCCAGGCTTTTAAGAGTTACAGTCAAGAATAAAGACAAAATGCTATTAAAGGTACAGATAGTTCTATGTATGCAGACTGTTGCCTTTCCTACTCAAGGCAGACATTTGTAGTGCCACAGTAAATGCAGTTAGGAGTTTTCTAGTCTGAAAAGAAACATTACTACAGGAAGACTGACTTTTCAAATTAAATGTATTCTAATCACCTTTTACATAAGAACATCCCTTGATGTCTTGAGCAAGGCGTAGTGTTTTTCTTTTCTTGTCATTTGATATAGGAATCAGTAGATCATAAAAACATTCATTGTAAATCTCAAAAAATGAAACCCAAACAGAAAACTTCATGTAATTTTTCACAGTTGTGCTAGATTGTTCCGAGTCTTTTAAGAATTCTTCCAAATCTGTCAAGTACAAAATATTGCAAGTCAATATAGGCCTAGTAAAGTGAATTTCATTAAAAAAATTAATAAATGAAAATCGTATTAGGGCAGTATTCTAAAAACTCTCACCCCAGACAAAAAAAATCCATTGAAATCCCTCCCCACCCCTTTCTTAAGTATCTGGAAGTCACACGCTTCCTCTACCTATTTGCAAGAGACGCCTACTCTACCACTTCCTTTTCCACTTGAAAACACTATCAAGCACGTATAGCTTAGTTATTCAAGTCTCTTCAGTATCTTTAGAAGACAGAGAATTAAACTGACAAGTAGATTTCATTCTGACTTTTTAAAGCTAACCTAGTATTTAGGTAGTTTTTAAATGCTACAATTAGGTTTATCTAATTACATATAAGTAGTCTAAAAGCCTGTCATGCTATGGGCCCTAGCGGTATCCTAAGTACTACTACTTTTCTTTCCTATAGCTTCATTTCATTTAATGCCTGTTCAGGTATTCTTCTAACCATTTTATCCTTGTATTTTCTTCCCAGATAACTTGCTCACTATCTAATTCATATAGAAATGTCAAGTAATCATTTTATTATTAACATAGGCCAGGAGTCAGTTATTGAGCTTAAGAAAACTTCTTTGCCAGCTTTAATTGCAATTCTTTAATATAAAACATACCCTTGGAATCAAGTGGTGCTTTGTTGTTAGTGCTATTTTGATGGTCTACCTATAAAAGAGAACAGAGACTTTAAAATATATTGTTGAAAATGCAACATCAGTACACTACCAGTTACTGTTGCAACAGCTCTATTGTCCTACTAGATAGGAATACAGTGTAGTTGCAATATGCCAATACAAGGATCCTTGCTATACATCATGCCTAGTTCAATGCACCTGTACGGTCCTGTTGAAAGGGTTGTTCTTACCTTAATACTCATTCCTGACACTTCCCTTACACCAGGCCCTATCACAGCATATAGCATTTCAGCTTGCTGAACCAGAAGAAAACTAGCCACAGAAAAATGGAGGGGTGGGAGCCCACACAGAAACAGAGTTATTTAACAGGATGATTTGCAGGAGTCCAGTTGCAGTTTACACATTACTCTTAACCTGGTGAATCTAGGGAGTCTTGAATTGGTACTCTGCTAATTCAGGATTCCATATCTTACAGCTCACTAGGTCAGCCTTCAGAGGTAAACGTAGAGCACCCATTCATTTAATTTCTTAAGTGAGCAACTTATCACTTCATTATGCAGGTTGTAGAAACCTTTCAGAGTCAAAATAAAGTCTACCTTTTAGAAAGAGAAGGAAAATTTTCTTCTGCTGAGCTTAAAAAAAGAAAAAGGTGAAACAAATCCCTAGAGCTTATGAGGTTCACACACATAAACTCTGTTCCCAGTCTTAGTTGTTTGGCCTTTTTTTGGCACAGAACTACAAAGAAGAAGTACTAGTAATCTGAATAGCCGGCTGGCAGTAAAGACACATCCATGCTTGAATACATATCGTCTCTTCCTATCAGAAAATGAACAGGGTAACATTGAGCTATCTAAAGATGTGTGTACTCATCAGTATAGAAAGAAGTGCTCCTCTACCTCTTTTGTTAGGCGAAGTATTGAATTTTTAATAGCAGTTTCTTCTCTCACTTGGTCTTTAGTCAGCTTTATGTAATCTCTACACCGATGGGGTTTGAGATCCATTGCTGTGTATAGCTTTCCTTCAATACTTTTAAACAACATATCCATAGTCCTTGGCAGAATACCAACATCATCTTCTGTCCCTGAATGCAACATACAGTAGAAAGATTCCAATTATTACTGTGAATAAATGAAGACAGAGATAAGCAAGTCTAATTTCAGGGCATACATGAGGAATTTGGAGGTCCCTTACAGCAAGAAGCAGTGGGGTTTTTTTGTATTCTCAAAGTAAGAGAGATGGCATTAGAGTGTTTTAAAAGGTATTTGGCTTTCAGCAACAGCTCATGCTCTCTCTCAGGCAGTAAGAGGCATAACATAAGCCAAAAACTGGAGAACAATGATCAGTCCTAAAAAATTGCTTCATCCTTCACTTAAGTCCTTTGCCATTGACTGAATGAAGGCTCCCATGTAATGACAAAGTGGAAAGGCTATATTGAGAATAACAGAAGAAGAAATCAAGGCACCCAGCAGGCAACATTCTGCCCTGCCAATTCTTATCACAAGTTGATAGTTGAGTCCTAAAAATACAATACCATGAAAAGAGTCTCCAAAATCAGAAAAGAAATTAATCAAAAAAATTCTTGAAAAAAAACCATAATACACTCCAAACTAGTCAAGCATGGAGGACCGTACACTTTAGAAATTCTATTATTTACCTACTATTTTATTAGGACAGGAAAGATAGTCTCATTGCCCCAGATTAACGATAACTGAAAGTACTAGCAGTAGTCCTCAATTATAATCCACCTAACAGAATATCACTTAGAAGACAATGGCAATTTAATAAAGATCAATCTCATATGGCACAAAACTCATTGTCCTTCTACTGCTTCTGTGTATAAAATAAGTGGTATAACATCTAGAACTGTCATTTCATTACAGGAGAAATTGTTTCCATGTGAATCAGCTCATTTGTTAAAATGCTTTGAAAAATAATTAAAGAACATCTTCTGACCAGAAAGGATTTTGAGCTTTAACAGTACAGAAATAGTGCATCTGGAGACAAGGTCTCCTAGGATATTATTCACAAGCTCAGAAACTTGAGACAAGGCAAATATTTGGAAATAATCAAACAGGTTTCAAAACATTTATTCACTACCTATAATAATTGAAACAGACTGAAATACTATGCCTTATTTGAAGACAGTACATATAAGATACATACGACCTTTATAATAATAATAATAAAAGAACAAAATGCTGGTCTGGTGTAGAGTGACTTACACACTTTTCACATCCTGATATATAGCAAGTGTATTTTCCTAACTCCCCCTCCTCCCTGTCATTCCAGATACTTAGAGGCAAGATGAAGTCACACACAGCTGGTTGAAATTATTACAGCCTTACACAGCAATACCACTATATGTTTATGTAAACTCTGGCAGTGACTATCTGTTGGCAGTTTAGTGATATTTGTTATGGAAGAAGATTTTCAAAGGCTATTTATTAATATTCCCTAGAAGCCAATGTATAGAGCCTACAGTTTAAATAAAGGAAAAAGTTATAATATTTCTGGTAGAAGTAATCCTCACTTAAAAAAAAGTTCATTCAAGAAGAATACATTTCTACTCATACCTTGGAATGTGTAGGTTTTCCCAGCATTTGTAACACCATAGGTAAAAATAAGACGATTATATCCATTTAAGAAATCTTGCACTGGTTGCTTCATGGTACCTTCAAAGAATTCTTCTTGAGTTGTTTCAGGTCCAAACACCTGAGCATTACCAAGAAACATCTTTATTTTGTTTAAGCATTCATTAGAAACTTCTAAAGAATCTTTTCAGATTATAAACACATAGAATTTAAAGACTATTGACAGTTCAAAAATCTAGTTTGCTTGGTATTAAATAATACAAATTAAACAACCTTTTCCAGAAATAAATTAAAAACTTTTAAAGATAGCTCATTTACTCGTGAAAAAGTGAACTTCTGTATCATCTGTCCAGCAGTTTTTTCACTTAGTCTACTCAAAGAATTTTTGGGTGGCTTCAGTATGATGCTTGTTGAGTCTTCAAGTGAAATACAGTCCTATTGAAAGGAAGCATAAGCAATGCAGGTGTGAAAAGAGTATAAAAAGCTCAGCTTACAAGAAAAAAAAATCCAAACCCCACAACAATGTACATTGAAAGTATTTTTAAACTAAATAAATGTCACACCTGTGATTCATTTTCTCTTTCCAAGGATGTAAATGGCCTAATACGTAGGCAAACTTGTATGTGTCCCTTAGACTCCAAACTGCTCCCCTTAAATGAAAAAAAAAAAGTTAGAAATTTGACTAGATTATTTGTTTGATAACTAGCATGTTAAGGCAGTTTTATTTTCACTAGACTACTTTGAACAGACTTATTTGATGTCATCGGAAGCAAAAGTAATTCACTACATCAATATTTACAAGTGCTTAAGCCTCTGCAGAAGTTCTGTGTGATAACTTCACATTAGTAATCTTGAAGCACGTGTATATACACTACATTCAGGCCAACTAGAGATCAAGAATGAAACCCACAAAAACATTTTATGATTTCACTGCTCTGAACCAGCAATTACTCTCCTTCACAGAAGACTGATGCACCCAATGAAGTATCATAACAGTGCCAAAAAAATTAGTTTAATCATATGTATTTCTTCCAAATTAAAAACATACTAAAGATGCTTTTCGTCTTCTCTGTACAATTCTGATTATTCTTATTGATGAAAGGACTAAGCTTATTAAAAAAAATCCAAACAATGCAAACATTAAAGCTTTCTTACCTGGCTTGTGTCTGAGCTTGAAGAAACCAAAGAAAATTCAGCAGAGAGATCTGCTTTGATATCTTCCACACTTACTGGTCCTGTTCTTTGAGGCAGCTCAACACTAGTAACATAGGATGGTCTGAAAAATTTGTCATTATCCAAAGTCGGTTCCATCCTGCAAGATAAAATAAAAATATTTTTTGCTTTCTGATCATATAACGTAGAGCTTCTGAAATTCCTTAGAAGTCAATTTGAGACTGATAGCTACAATTTCTTAAGGAGAAAGCTTTCTTCATCCTATTCATAACTGACATAGCAAGTTTCTAACAGCCATAGAGAAGGTCTACAGAGGGGTTTGCATCGTGATGAAACAAGAACAGCCATTCTTCTTTCAGCGAAAACTCTTTACCAGGGAAAAGCCTTACACATATACCACAACCTTGTTAAAACCACATCTGACAAGAAAGATGTAATTTTAAAAAAAACAATCATATTGTTCCACATTCACTTCATCATCCCACTATAATGTCCATTTAGAATAAAAGCTCATTGCAAGAGTAACCCAAACTTCATGGTTATCTCTTCAGGACCTGATAAATAGTTGATATTATAAAGGTAATACAGAGTTCAGAAACAGTCCAAAGACTAATAGATAGTTTCAAAATGACCTTTAAAAAGTGCATTTTATTTAAAAATATTAGTATATTTTGTCTGCACTGTACTCTCCTATTGCTTTTTCCTGTGGTATTACAGATGTGACCTGGCAGCTTTTGCTACAGATTAAGTTTAAAATAACTCATTGAGCGATTACTCATAGACTATGGCAGCAAGCATTCTAGCAATTATACACCTACGACATGACCACCTACAGTTTTGAAGCTTTAGACACAACAATTCAATGGTCTTTTAACTCTACATCCCCTCGTAGCATATGCTACAGCCATACATGTACATTGTCTCTCTAAATACTAATGGAGAACATGCAGTGGTCATTAAAACAATAGACAGACCAGGGCTGGTTCAAAGCCCCCATGCTCAGGAAGAGTGTTGCCTATTAAGCATTCATAACATTTTTGTTCCCCCCAGTATATCTGGTATAACCTGAAACATGTCTGCACTTCAGCATCAAAACACTTAACAGCTCAGTCTTCCTACCTAGCCTGCAAAAAGCAGACACAGAACTTCATGAAGCTAGATGAACATCACCAAGGCACAAATTAGGTAAAGCTATACATAAACTAAGCGGCAATATTTACTTTGTTTCTTCTAATTTGGGCTGTATTTGTTTTTGTCAGGCAACTGTACAAACACCAGGAAAAAAAACAACCCCTCAGCCTGAAATATTATCACAGCTTGAACAAACACTGACCTGTGAATAAGCTACTACCGGAAAGAAACATACCTGCGCTGTTACGACCTAAAAGTCTTATTCATCAGCTATACAAAGTCACACTGCAAAACTCTTATCAGACCTTGACAGGAAACGTATTTGTTAGGTAACTGACATTTTAATTGCTTTAAATACAATCTTAAGTTGTGATTTGTCAAAACTATACTCTCATTCTGTGCATTGTTACGTAAGAGGCGAAAGACAAACATTAAGCTGGAACTGGAGTGTTCATATGAGCCCAGCACTCAGACCAGTGCGGTTCAACCACTGACAGCATGCAAAACAGACTGTCCGTCTGTCTCCACATTGTGTCATACAGCACTATAATTAGTTTAGATGTTCTAGCGTAAACAGGTACATGGCCCAATTGCAGCCTCTAACAGGTACTTGTATACTGGGATACGTTATTGTAACTCTGCTTATCGTGACGGTAGTTTAGAGCTGCAGGCACCCCGAGGGAAAGGCACCCCGAGGGAAAGGCACCCCGAGGGAAAGGCACCCCGAGGGAAAGGCACCCCGAGGGAAAGGCACCCCGAGGGAAAGGCACCCCGAGGGGCACACGCGCAAAGCGTGGTCACGGCACAGGTCACGACACACGCACAACCTCGAGCTCCGTCAGGCAGCACGAGAACGGGTAGAAAAGGCTCCAAACCACACAATAAGCCTCGCAGCTTATATAAAACATAAAGCATCAGCCCTTACACTTTTTTTTTTTTAAGCTTCCCTCTGCAGATATCAGTCTTTCCCCTCAAGGCCTCACGGGGCCGGGCCGCACGGCTTTCCCAGCACCGCCGCCCTGCCCGGCCGTTACCCGCGACTCGCGCGCCCCACAGCGGCACCGAGCAGCTTTCGCACCCCGCACCCTCCCCGTCACTTTTCACCCGCCATAACGCCAGCAACCACCACCGCAGCAGGGAGCGGCGAGGCGAAAAGGCCAACAGCACCGCCCTCCGCGAAGCCCACCCACAACGCTTCTCAGCTCCGCTACCCCCAGCCCACAACCACCGCCTCCTTCCCCCCCTCAAGCGAAGGCCCAGCAGCCCCACAACCCGCACGGGCTTACCCGAGAGCCTACGCCACGCTGGGCGGGCTCAGCTGTCGGCCCCCGCCAGTGAAGGCAGCTCCGCTCCGCTCACCTCACCTGCCCGAACAGCCACCGCTGTTCCCTGGGACAGGGTAACCGGCACGGCCGCGGCTTCTTTTCAAATCCGACCAATAGCAGTGCGCGGCGCCGCGCGGCCTTCTGGGAGGGCAGCCGTCTCTGCGGTGAAAGGCCTGACGGGAAGTGTAGTTTTGGTGGGGTGGGTGAAGGCGGGCGGAGCGGGCCCTACCCACCTGGGGAGGTTTCCGCCCTAGGCGGCGGCTGGGCTTTGCTATGGGGGTGAGCTGCGAGACTTCAGTATCGCACGCACGCAGGGCCTGTCCTACCGCGGCAGCAGGACCTCGGCTGCCACGGGAAGGCGCCCTGGGCTCGCCGGGCTGCTCCGCGGCCTGCCCTCACCTGCCCGCCTCGCCGACGGCGGTGCCCGGCTTTGCCTCCCTCAGGTCCGGCCGAAGGATACACGTAAGTTCGAGCCTGCCGATACTCTGGGTCATTACAGCGATGCGACTTACACAGGCGTTTTGCAGGCTGAGAGGCAAGCTGAAGCTTCGCAATCTGTACGCGAACAGGGTACTGCAGGTAGCGAAAGGGTGAGCAGGTAGTGAGGCCGGGTGACCTGCTCAAGCTGCAGGTGCCCTGTATCAGGGCAGGGATCAGCAGAATTGGGAAACTCCGGTTTCAAGTTCAGGCTGTGCCTGTTCCTCATCCCGGGTTACAACACTGACAGCTGTCTTGGTAAGGTATCTTTGTTTAAAACCTTCCTCAGGTAGAGATTATTGTTTGGTACCAGGTTTGGATGATAGGAATTTAATTTCTTAAACAGCAATGAGAGAAATCCTTTGGCTTTATTTGCAAAACTGTGTCATAATGTCAAGCAGATCTTCTTTTCTAGAATGTCAGGGTATGGAAATGTACAGGGTTTGGTAACAAAAATTACCATAAGTTTCTCTTTAAACTCAGACAGGAATTCTTAGAACTTTAATGAGGAACATCTGCTGGTTTTAACCTTAAATAAAAGGAAAAGTAACCTGAAAGTAGACCGTAACTACCAAAATCAAACGTTTGTCTTTCATTTGAAGAAAAGAATGCCAGCTAGTGCAAGCAGTTCTGTAGAAGAATAATTCTACACAGATACTGTATCAGTTGCTTTCATGAGGTTGTCTTTAAGATTAAATCCCATCTTTCTTTAAACAGAGGCTATGTCATATCAGTAAAAGATGCGTACTTGATTTCAGTTCAGATGCAGGCCATGTTGCAAGAGTTGGTCTGTTTTAACAGCAGAAAATGATGCAACGTTGAATTTGAAATTGTTTGCCAAACAAAACTAAGAAGCTCTTGTAGACAGTCTTTAAGACTTAGGCTAACTTTTTAAAAAGCATGTTAGTTTTTATCCTGAACAGAACGGTGAATTCAAACTACTGAACTCACCTAATGCCAAACCACCTTTTTCATACCAGGAGGGGACTGAGAATGGCTCTCAAAGAAAGCAAAAAATTACCTCCAGGGAGCAAACCTGAAAGTTGTTCTCTTCCACTTGTTGGAAAGGAAAACTAAAGATCTTCTCAGAATATTCCGCAAGGTATATTCCTAAAAAGGTTGGGGGCTATTCTCTGCAGAAAATTGTTCTTGCTAAGTTGGGGCATAACAAAGCCCATGGTACAAGCAATATTTTGGTTTTATTTGAGTATTAGATCTCTGAAACTGTTCTTGTAATACTGCACATGCTGCGTAATTTAAACTTGTATCTCAAAAGACTACCATCAGCATACTAAAAAGAACAAACTAAAACACAATCTAACTTGTGCTCCTAGCCTCACACAAACCATGATAAAGAAAACATTAGATCAGCATAACCAGCCTGGCCTGCTTTGGAGTGGGAGATGATGAAACTCCATCTGTGTAAATAACCTTTATGGCTTTCCAGCATTATATTCTCCTTAAAGTGGTTTGTGCAAGGACAGCTAGTTGCAACAAAAATATCTGCTGCCAAAACTGCTAACTCATTAGCCCCTGAAATTTGATTATGTTTTTTTCAAATTCTCTATAACTTGTGGAGCAAGGTTGCCACGCTCCAAGGGGAAAAGATTTTTTATATATTACTTGCTACGACTCTCCCCAGTTTCTAAACTTATGTTGCCTGTATTTGGGACAGGATTCAAAAGTTATGGATAGTCTACTCATCTGAGTGACGAGATGGTGCCCTATGAGGCAGCATATCTCAGCTAGCTTTTATACTGCTGTCAGAAGTAATTAGAGACACAGTCAACACTGCTGGGACTTGGTCTTGCGTCCTTCAGCACATCTGAGCAGCAGCCAAACCAGGACTGACTTCAGCTTCTTTCCACTCAACTCACCTTCCCCAGGGAATTACTTCAGTTTCCCCTCAGCACTTCTGGTTCTGCTGTGCATCCCCACGCCCTGGCAACACTGCCTTCCTGTCCTGGTTCAAGGCAAAGTCCTTCTCCTGCAGTGTTCATTTGGAGCTGACTGGCAAGAAAGCTCCCATTCCTTGTTGCCGAGGTGTCTTGGAGGAAAATGTGTTATCTTCTTGGTGGTCTGCCACATCAGCCCCTTCTCACCCCATCTTTCAGGGCAGTGCTTGTCATTTATCTTGTTTGCACAGTCCTGTGGATATATTTCACGCTTCCTTTAATCTGAACCTATATAGTGGTACCCTCTATGTTCCACTCCCATCAGTTGCCTTCAGGTGACATTATTTCTAATGCATATACAGCTGATTTTATGAACTCATGACTTTGCAGGCTGTTCATTTGCTTATTTTTCTTTAGTAATATAGGTATGTTTTCCTTTATCATCTCTTTTAAGCAATGAGCTACTTCTTCAGTCTCACATTTCCCAGTTTGTTCAATATAATTTTGAATATGTTTGTTCAATATATTTTTTATGGCTGTCTTTTGATTCTTTACCTATTTGCTTGTTTCCTGCTCACCCATCCCTCCTAGAACATCTCCTTTTGCTTTTCTGTAAAAGTTGGTGTCGTGTTCTCTGAAACAGCAAGACTAGCTTTAAGGTCACAAACTCAAGAGAAAAATGGCTTGGGTTTGTCAGTCTGATTTTTGTGCTTTAGCAAGTTTTCCCTTGAACTCAGCAGCACAGAGGTGGTCACCTGAAAGCAAACGATTTTTCACGTTACCATCCTGTGTAAGTTGAATAGCATGGCGCTTCTTCCTTCAAACAGGCATGAACATACATCAAATTGATTACGGTAGACAAGGGGACATGGCCCAGAACTGACGCTCGCAGTAATGTCCAGGGTTAGTGCCTCCGCCCAGCCACAAAGGCCCCGCAGCACTGGCAAAAGCCACCCCGGTGGGGAGCAAGACTGCAGCCTGCCTTGCGTTACCCCAACCCTGCCAGGCTCTCAGGCCGATCTGTGGCAGAAGGTGTCTGGCCCGGGTGACTTGGAGACAGCTGTGGGTGCTCCCCAGCCTTGAAGGCTTCACCCTGGAGATAGGTGATGGCATCAGGGCCTGGGAGATTACAGCAGGGCTGGGTGTTGAAGGGCAGCTGACCAGGATGTTGGGGCCCTTTCTCTGGCAGGGGGGACAGGGGCTTTCTGCCAGCCCCACCTGCAAATACTGCAGCTGTTTTATGGCTAATTTGGTTAACTAAGAGTGGGATTTTTGGGCGGGGTGGGAGGAAACCATCACTGGAAAGAGCTTGCAGATGGTCATGAGGCCACTCCCTTGAGGTGCTCTAGGAGCATAAAATGCAGTCTGGAAAATGAATCATAGGTCCACTATTGAAGAGAGGGCTTGAGGAGCATATGCTAGTGTGAGATATCCAGCTAGGAGCCTGCAGAGGAAGGAGAGGGTTGCCGTAGGCAAGCTGTAGTGCCTGGTGCTGGACTCGGGCCTTGCTGTTCAACCTCTGGCTGCTTCCCAGCAAGTAAGGTGTTGGGGTTGCCTGTGCTCTTTGATCATGGTTGCTTAAAAAGTCATTCACTGAGGAGAGAAGCAACAGAGATCTCTTATCTGGAGACATGCTAGTGTTAAGAAGGCTTGTTTAGGTACTGCTGTGCATGTGCTTCTCATAGATGCAGTGAGGCCACCTGGTCCCATGGCAGTGTTTTGTGTAATGACTATACTGTGTGTGCTCAGTATATTTTAAAATCTTTATAGCTTCATTTGAAAACCTGTGTATGGCAAACATAGTATTACTCCTTGAGCAGGGGCTGTATTGTCTTACATAGGAGATTTGAAATATATTTACTGAGATGTATTTTGTTCAGTTTGCATAACTCAAGACTTAGTCTTTGGAAAGAGTGTAATTGAGACCAAAAAAAAAAAAGTATTGGTGTTTCTTCCTGCTTCTCCTTCAACCCTCTGGTTATTCTTTCTGTCCCTCTTTGAATTACTGCATTATTCTCTGATGAACTAAGGTCATTTCAGCTATAACCAACCTTTTAATCTATTAAACCAAAAAGTTTCAAAATCAATTATTCTCTGTAATACAATAATATAAATAATCATGATTTTGAAGGTCAGATCTAGCATTTTAAAATCAGAACCTTCTACCTTTCATCACCAGGCTTAAACCATACCTGAAGACATAATTGTGCATCTTGGATCATTAGGCTTACCAAGTGTATGAGTGTACTTAGATTCTCAGGTAACTTTAATTTGAATAGCTCTTTAATAAGCATGTGTAACAAAGTGCCTCATAGTGGCAGTGTTCTATACTGGCTCTAAAGACTAAAGCAAGTGAATGGCTTGGAGATCTTGAGGAATTAGTAATGCAGTTTGGGGTTTTTTTCAGTATTAGTGTGCTGTATGTTTTCTCCACCCACCCACCCATTTTTAAATCTTGTGTTATTACAAACAGGATTCTTTTTAAAGCAAGATCATTAGAGTCTTCCATTAGGGCAGTTGTACTCATGTTTTTCTAATGTAGTGGGATTCTTAACCTCACAGAAGCTTTTTAATATCACAGCATAGGTTATGATAAAATATGTTTCTATGATATATCCTACTCATTTGAACTGCCAGTTTGGAGTAAAATTTAATAGGCTATCAAGATGAATGATAATTGAGGAATATTTTGTGTGTGTATATATATTTATGTATGTTTTACTGCCAAAGGAAACTGAAGCTTTACTAACTGGAGAGAAAAAAAAAAATTACTTTTTTTTTTTCTTCTGCCTTTTCTAGGGTCTTTCTATAATGCTGGTAACAGATGCTATATGACTACTAGTGATGGCTAAGTATTTTGCTTCTTTACTGCTGAAAGGGGCTGAAGCATTCAGACATGAGTCACCTGATCGGTCCAAACAACACAATGTCATATTAGTCAATATAACAGCAAAAGTGGCCTCTGGGAAAAATGGTAAGAACTGTTTTCACATTGTGACACGAGTATTTGTCCTATAAATGTATCAGCTGTTTTGCATGACTGAGTCATAGCCATGTAGTGAATAGTGTAGTTAGTTATCAGGCATTTAAGATACGTGTTGTCAATGATAAAACAATTGTTTAAAAAATATACAGTTAGAAGTTTTTTGTGAAAGCTTATTTATACAAGAAAAGGTAACCACTCTTAAATTGTGTGCTGTCTTTCTATTTTTAAGAGCAAGTCTGCATAGATGGTTTTTCCATAGAACTGGTTGCTAAATATAGTTTCTGGGGCATTTGTAATGTGCCCCAGAAAACTAACTCCATCCCAACCAGACACAGTATGCTGTGTCACTTTGGGTTGTGATCATGCTGAACCATGTAAACCAGGCATTTTTGAGCTACTGGTAATCACATAATTGGAAACATTGACAGAGAATCCACAAGCACGAAGACGGGTGGTTGGTATTGACTACGTGTGTAATATTCTTCCCTCCTAGTCAATGTCATACTGTCATCTCTGGATATACTGTTGGAAAGGGCTCTACAGCTGGAATAATCAACTGAATCTGGTACTTAGAGAAGTCAGTATGAGTCTTGCCACTGTTTTCATGTAGCCAGGATCTTTCATCTCAGCTTTCCTATGGATTTCAAGTCCTTACATCCTTTAGATGTAAAAATGGAGTAGTATTGTTGATATAGAGGGACAGATACAGTCCAGGAACATTGGCTACTTCAGCAAATATTTTTTATACATGCTGCTATATTTCATGAAGGGTATTTGAACCATGTATCCAAATTTTGTTTGGTTCCCTGAAATGCCCCACTTCTATTTCTAACACTGTCCCTAAGTTCTGCAAATATTTGCATAATCTCTTTTTAGCTCTGAGTCTGGGACTAGGCCTGTTGCACTTTTTGTAGTATATGATGTTAATTATTTTCTTTGCAGGCAGTGTGTTAGCTTGTAACCTCCAGGTTAAAGGCAGGGGATGAATTCCAAATGTTATTAGCAAAACTTTATTTCTGTCCATGTGTTGTTGATTCTTTTTCAATCATCCACAGAGCTGTTTAAATACCAACATGGGTAACCATAATTTAAAGGTAAAATCTCAGGACTGACTTTCCTAAAATGAAACGTATGTTTCAGTTTTATTTCAATTGAGGTTTCAGAAGTTTTATTTCAGTCCTAGGTTGCTTTTGGAAATTCTTCATGGTGTAAGAAATTCAAGCTTTAATCCTTAGGATTACTTTTTTGAGAATGTGGTTTCTTCTTTTGTAGTGTTATGTAAAATACAGGCTGTAAATAGCTCTAATGGTCCCAGAGCCCTCAACACAGCCCCAGAAAACTTTACCAAAGACATTCTGTTGATAGTTACATTCTCAACTGTTGCTCTGTCATCTTACTAGTAACTTAAATAAATTGGAACATGAAGTCAATACATATGCAGAGTGATACAATTCTGAAATAGGGAAACTGGGCAAGATATATCTAAACATATATCAGATACATAGCTGATAGCTGTAGAAACTGAATGATTTCCACTAAAGGGATATGTATGTACATATATATATATGTTCTGTGTAGAAGCCAGGAGACTGGACACTTGCGTCTCAGAAATATAGTGCCTCAAAAAGATGTGGTTCAAGAGCAAGAAGCTTATTGCTTGTGTGACATGGGCTAAACACAAGGAGCAGGATACGTTACAGTGTAGCCGTTACAGTATTTCAGTGTAGTATTACTCATCTTTCTGGCTCTGACACCCAAGAGAGCTTCTTTTATTCTTGGCAAGAGTCAACTGTCTGTCTTGACCTCAGAAACTAGTGCCATTCTCTGACATTATGTACCATTCCTCAGAATGTCATCATGGCTTTAGGCACTCGGGGCTTCTTGAACCGATGTGAAGTTGCGATCGGAGTGGGATAGTCACGCCGCTGACCTTCAGATGGTTTAACCTGGGCTTCCTGTAGAGCCAGTGGAAAGAAATGCTCAGAATAGTTTCAGGCCTAAATTAAATTCTTGTTCTGGAAGTGCAGTTATGCCACATGGCACAGCTAAGCAATATAACCGTAACCTGAATTACTCTCTGCAGGAACCTTGCTTTCTTCACTAACCTCTTGGTTTAGGTAACAAAATTAATGTCTAGTGTTGGGTGACACAGTTGTCCTACAGCATGATAAAAGGGCAAGGAACGAACATTTAGAAAACAGATTTCTTAACCAGTGACTTATCTTTAAAGGACTTGAAAATAATGGCTCTTTGACAATAGCAAATGGCCCAGGGCATTTCCTGTTTTGGTCTGAGCTCAGGGCTTTTTTGGTGTGTGGTTTTGTTTTTTGGGTTTTTAAGCTTATATTTTATCAGTATTTTGGGCTGGGCATTGCCCACAATGTAGGAAAAACAGAAGGCAAGGAGCTTAATACATGATAGGCATCGGCCCTGCATAGAATGAAGTCACCCTCCTGAAAAGAAGAGCCTGTATTTGTACCATGCAATTGGACTGCAGTGCTCTTTGCAGTCCTTGAAGAGAACAGTCTGCTTATCTGAAAGTGGACCAGCAGATGAAAGCTGATGAAAACTCTTGAAGCCTCAGTTGCTTCTCAAAGGGTGGATTAATGAGCAGCTAATTTTTTAAACACATTCTTATACCATTATTTTTTGCCAAATCCGCAAGTAGATCCGCATGGCCAAACAGGTGCTGGGACAGCAGAAGAGCAGGGAGAAATGCTGGTGGGATGAAAGGGCAGGGCTGCTTCTCTTCTGTTAGGCAGTCTTAGAGTGGCTAAATTGCTTGTGAAGTTGCATCTCTGGCAGTCCTTCAGTAAGGAGTCAAATATGCAGGTGGCTGGCTGGATTGCAGCCTTTGGGCGTATCCAGGCTTGCAGAATTAGTATTTCCAAACATAGTTTAACATATAGTTCGTAATTTGATGCTGCCATGCCTGATGTTGTCACAACATGCTGCAGCCAAGGAGAAGCAGAGTTTTGAAACAGGCCAGGCTTCCTTGCTGAAGGTTTGCTCACAGCTTAAGTCTGAAGAAACTGAAAGGTTTCCTCTGAAATGATGAGTGTTACCAAGCACTGGCTGATCTGACCCTCTGTAGTCAGAATAAAACCCATTTTGCAAAAACTGAGATGTAAACGGCAAAATTCCATTGTTAGTAATTCAGTTTTGTGCATCTGAATTTTGCTTTGCTGTTTCAACAGATTATAGGATCTGACTGCAGTTCCAGTCAGGTGCTTTTGTACAGTGTTGCCAAGTACTGTCATGCTACCACGCTTCATCATATGTGTGGGTGCACTGAAGAGTACACACAGGTTTATAAAGTACCCTAAGATCTTTCTGGGTGAATGGTATTATAAAATGAAGATAATTATTCCAACAATTAATCCAAATATTCTATATAAGGCAGATTTTGACATTGTGAAAAGAACCAAAACATGCAACAATTTAGGAGAAAAGGAGTAATCCTTTTATTTTCAGGATAATATTAGTATAAAGTTAGAAATGAGTCATTGTCTAATTCATTTCTAACTGGGTGACTCATACTCTTGGCAAATTAATTATCCAATACCACTGACTCAGCAATAGATGCTATAGTTTATATTGTTTCAATCAGATGGCTACTGCTGTTGCAAATAAAGATAAGGCTTGAATTCAGGTCTAACAAATGTAGCTATATCCTGCAACTGTTGCCACAATGGTGGTTGAGAATGTGTTATGCATGCCAGTTTTGGTTTTTTTTATCTGATGTTTTGTTTTCAGTTTTAGGTGGATGGTGTAGCTAGCTACTGGGTGTCTCAAGCAGATGTGGCCACCAAGAATCTCAGCAATGAACTTGGGCAAGGAAAATCTGATGTGGTATGTATTTTTTGCCATCCAGGACCTGTGATTTATTAAAGCCTCATCACAGGAACATTCCTATGAATAAACTTTTCACCTCTGAATTCTTAGTAAATTGGTCCATGAATATTATTGACAACGTTGATATGGGGATGATGGGAAGATCCATGCCATCTTTGCTTGGGATAGATATAGTACCATATTGTTGGCTGTAACCCTCTCTCTGTTATGTTTCTTTTCCTCTTTCTACCCTCCCTCTTCCTCCGTGGCTGCAGTTTGTAAGGTGCTATCACAGTGCAGGTCTGATCTGATGAAACCACAACCAATGTCAATGCCTGCCTACGATGGGAAGAGAACACAGACCACAAACTTGGGATTGCTGGCCTCTTATTAGGCAAGTCTGTTGCTCATCTTCCCCTTTCCCCTCAGTCCCCTTTGTCCCTGTGTTTCCTCTGTATCATTAACTGATATCGAAGTTCAGTGTCACTGGTGGCTAGGAACGCAGTGTCATTTGGCTGTACATACACTCTTCCCTAAAGAAGTCAGGTGTTACCTCCATGTTGGAGATTCGTCATGCAATGGAAATATGGAACACATTGTTATTGTAATAGTTCTGAATGATTTTCAGCTGAACTAATGATGAGGAAAGTCTGGCACATCTATTGAGATGTTTGTTTCTCAACTATGATTCTTAAATTGGGAGTTTAAGTTTCTAGTAATGTTAGAAATCATTCGTGTTCATTGCAGATACCTATACGTTCTCATTCATAAAATGTAGAGTATTTGCTGGTATAGCTGAAGTTATTCCTGTACTGAAACAGGAGAATGTCTAAGAAAACTGCACTGCGTAGTGCTTCCTATTCTCTTTGCTTTGTTCAGTTGTAAATGTAGTAGACAACAGATTAGATATTTTGTGTTATTCTCTACGTCACTATTTATGTCAAACAAGGACTTCAAACAGCGTGTTTTGAGGTCAGTAACCTGTGTGCCTAGAACTTTGATCATACTGGTAGCAGCCAAATGGCATAACTTAGGTGGATGTGCATGCAAAGATAAGTAGGTAGCTTTTCACTGCATTTTACAAGCAGGACAACAAAATGTCAGTGAAGTAAAAATGTAGGTTTCTAATAGGGTCAAGGAGCTTCAACAAAGGGAGCTAATACTGATGAATGAATTTGCTGAAACTGCAAGCAAAGGAGTTTGTCTTTTAAAGCTAAATGAATCCTGTTTTCAATAAGCAGCATGAAGGAGGAGTCTTTCCAGGGCCCTGCCATATCAAATGGAAGACAGCATGGTTTGTCTGATGAAATGTAAGTTTGACAGCTAATCGGCCAACCCAAAGCATTGCTAGATAAATAGCCAATTTTGCTGAGATTACAACTTCTGGAGAACTGAAGACTTTTCTTGAATTTATGATTGACTGAGGAAAATGAGAATTCCTTTTGGGAAAATCAAGTTATTCTGATCTTTTTCAAACAGAATTCTTTTAGATTACCATTTCAGTACTGACCCTGCCTCGGCAAATGAGTTAAAAATCTGAAAATTAGTCTGGAATACTGCAACTAAATTTTCCAGTTGGAGGGCATGGGTATTTTAATTTCCATTTTGGGTCAAACTGATCTAAATATGGGTTTTAGTTTGGAGGTGAGACCTGTCTGCAAGTCCTTTCTCAGCTTTCTCACTACTTTTTGTTTTAGCATTGTTGCTTTTGTTTCTTTAAATGGAAAGTGAGAAGAGCAGTTATTCACAGTTCGTGAAGTGTCTGAAGATCCGTGGGTACAGAGCACTACATAAGTGCAAAGTAGTTAAATTCAGAACTATGTTAATGTCTTCTTCCTTTTTTCTTATGCCAGTCTGTTCTGTGACTGAACTCAATCTGCTTATAATCAAATTTAAACTTGGCTAGTTAATAGGGGCAGAGAATTGGGGCTTTTTGCCTTAACCACAGACTTTTTAGTTTACTGAAACTAGGGTTCCAGCCTGATTTCCCTCTGCAGGAAAGAGGTGTGGTTTGATTTTTATTTTTTTTAAAATGTTTTCATTGATTAGATAGTCTTTGCTAATTCTATAAAAACAGTCATGATGTGTTGTTAATCCAGTGCCATTTGCATTTGCCTCAAAATATGGGAATTAATCTGCTCTAAAAATGACTTGGTTTATGTACACATTGTTAAGTTTATATGTTCTGGGAGGATCTAAGGTCTGTAAACTGGCAATAATAATGAGGAGGTCATAAATCAGACAACTTTTCTTGGTTTAGGATTTTGGGTCAGGCATTTCAATTCCAGCTTATACTAGATTTCAGTTGTGCCTGTGAATGGAGGCTATATCATGTCATGTAATTTGTGGAGACTCTTCTTTGCAAGCCTTAAACTGTGATGCCTCGTAACCACTGCAGCAGTATTTTCCTCATACTTTAGTCTGGGGTAGCGGTACCTTTCTTCCTGGTTTGTATGCTTGTTCTCTCTTTTTTTTAAGAGGAAGTGGAATGAAGATAAGATACATGTGTACTTTGGTATTTTAAGTAAATTTTATAAATAGAGGAAAAGCAAATCAACTTGTGCTTGCTACTTTTAGAGCAGTCAGGCAAAAAGTGTGAGAAACTGATGTCTTAGACCTATCAGGTCTGTTTTCAGTGGATATACAGAGGTTTTGTAAACAAAAAAAGTTTCTTTGTCTCCTGTTACACAAGAGATACACAATACTTTTGTTTTCTCTTCCCATGACCCAGATGGTCTCTTTGAGTCTTCAATTCCCATTAGAGCAAGTGTCTAGTTATGTTTTATTGCAAGAAAACAAATATTTTGGTGACGCTAAGGTTCCTGCAGTGAAATGCAAGTTGCCCTCTATGCAGGAGAGACCCTGGAAGTTACTTTCTATTGTTTTGGTTTTTTCCCCACAGTATATCGAATGAGAAGACAGAAGTCTATAATCATAGTTCTGTTTTCTTTTTTGTGTGTACATAGTTTGTATTGAACTTGTGAAAACATGAAAGTTCTAAATTGGCATCTTGAACAAAACAAAATGCATTGCACAGAACAGACTATTCACTATAATACTTACTCTGAAAGGTCACAAGTCCCAGAAATATCAGAGGATATAACTATGGCATATCAACCCAATGTTAGCATAATGTTTGGTTGTTTTCCTTCTCTGTTACTAGGTAGCTGGAGCCTTTAGGAACAAATATTTCATTTATAGCACAGCCCCTTCCTACACAAGACTCACATTCTTTGTAAACATGGATAAAAAAAGATATTTTTAAAAGGTTAGTGTTTGAGTTTTATTGTCTGTGGTTTCAGCTTAATCTCACAAGGTCATATTAAATTTTTTTTCAGCATCAAAAACCTAAACAAATCTTTGGTTTATCTGTCTGAAAGCAAAGTCATGTTGTTCAAGTATAATAACTCTAAACTAGTTCTGGTGTTTGTACTTAACCCTGTGCTTAAATGCTCAGGCATATACTTACCTGCTGCTGAAGGTGTTTGAGGAAAAACACCAAAGGTGTGGTGTGTTTCCATTTTACACTCATTCCCATCTGTGGACTAGTTTGGGAAAATGAAAATAAAAGTTCTATGTCCTTTCTACCCTCTGATGGACACTTTTCCCTCCTGGGTTAGAGGAGTTAGCCAGTTTTGTCAGGATGTATGTCTAGCTAGAATAGTTCAGAGATGTGGCTCTTTTCCTCTTCCAAATACAGGTATAGAAGGGCTGGTTCCCTGTTGTTACCCGTTTCATAATCGTTAATATCCATGGGAATTTCATGTCAGCATTTAAACTCTAGGAGTACAGACCCATGCAAGTGAAAACTCTCTGTGCAGCTGAGTATTGATAGGAGAACCAGTTTCTCCTCCTCTTGGGCTGTGGCAGTGCTGAATAAGGAAGAGAGTCTTTTGTAATTGTCAGCCATTCTGTTGCTGCCTTTCGAAGGGCTTGTTTTGAAACTGTCACTTGCCTCCTGATGACATTATGAAGGACCATATAAAAATGCTAAGTTGAAAAGAAAGTGAAGGCTTTCACCCAAGCAAAACCAGTATGAATACATACGTGAGAGTCTATGGAGGAGCAGTCAGGAGCAAGGGCCATTGTTTTCCGTACCATATGCTCTGCCACTTGTTACAATCCGTTGGTTGTGAACTTGTGTGTTTTCCAATTACATGTTGTATATTTAAGTTCGATAGTTAAACGGCAGTACACTGAGCCAAATACTTAGGTATGGCATAAAGTGGATGGGGCAAAGGAGAGTGTATTTGAAATGAGATTTCTAGCTTTTTTACATACCTAATGTTTTGAATCCATTACCTGGGTTTTCCTTTTTTACAAACTCTCTGCAGAATAGAAACTATGTCATCGAAAAAAGATGATTCACCTCCAACATCAACTTTATCTTCACTGGCTTGTGTTCCTAAGTAATAATCAAGGACTAGATTTTTAAATGCTTACTAATTTGGGGAGTTTTGTTTGAAATGTCTGAACTAAGGCCCTGAGGGTGTTTTTTTTCCTATAAAAGAGCATCAACAGCTCTGCAAGGGATCAGTTAAAGCTGTAGAGACTAAATGCACCTGCAAATTAAGCTGCAGTTGTCTAGTTGGACACATAGAAACAGAGATACTGGTAGGGAAGACTTTAGAAAGAAAAGGTTCTTGTTGTTTTGTGACTGCTGCGTGCTTTTTTTTTTCAGTTGGGATGAAAGATGGCAGCCACAATCTCTAACCTCATCTCAGAATTGCCAGAGGATAACTGTAGAAACCACTTCGGCTACTGCAAAGTCTGGCCACAGGGATGGGCAGGCTGGTAAGACTTTTCTGACTGTTATTCCATGGTCTCAGCTATTGTTGTTAGATATGTAAGTCATGTCCTAAGTCCGGACAACTTTTTCCAGGTAGCATTCATACTGCCTTGCTTGGACACTCAGCTTGGTGCTTGGGCCAGGAGATCTATCTCTGCCCTATTTGTCATCAGCGAAGTGAAAGAGCATTCCTCCTGAGGGCTGTTCAGACTGCCAAAGCCAAGTTCCTGCTTAGGCAGAGTGCCTTTCTCCAACTTTCTCTCTTTTGATGAAAGTGGAGATGAGCTTCAACTCTGTGCAAGGGAACAGAGCTTTTCTTTGTTAAATCAACAGATTTTGCTTAAGTGTCACAGAAGCCATAACTGAAAGGAGCCTGCACCAGGAGGTCAATAGGGAGGGAAGGAACTGGTGGTCTCAATATAATCTTTCATGGTCTCAATCTGGCAAAGGTTTAAGCATATGACTAAATTTATGCCCTTCATTTCCTCTGTCATCTGCAATCAGTTTCTTCTCTCAGATGCATTAGTGTTTTGGGAAAGTAGAATTCTCGTGCTAGCTAGCTGTCATCGTAGTAAGGTTTAACTTTCCTGTCATCACACTGATAATACTAGAGCCCTTTGGGTCCCTTTTTAAATGCTCTGTCACTGCATTTTTTTCAGATAAGAATTCTACACAGTTTTAGAGCTGTTTTGTCCCATTTGATTTACATGTCTATCATTTGTCATTATGTAATTAGGTTTGACTGCTGGTCTTCTAGCCCTGCAATTTAAAGTAAGGGAAAAAGAACATTAAAATATATTTCAAACATGTGTCTACCAAAAGTCCTACGTATGCCAAAAAAGTATGGGTTTTTTCTCTAGTTCTGAAAAAAATTAGGAAGAAATACTGGACTCCTAGACTTGGCACTTTCCTTTTGATATGTGTGATATGTGAATGTACCTAAACCAAATCAACAGTACCTGATTTTTTTTTTTGCAAGGAATGTTAGTAATATTTTTATGCTAATTTATTAAGCTGTATTGTATTTGCTTTATTTTCAAAGGGATAAAATAAGAACTAGTATTACTTTCCTGTAATATAGAAACAGGATAAACATAGAAGTAACTTGAATGAATATATAAACAGGAATGGCAGAGTGCCAGCAACCCCTTGAGCATAAATCTGCAGGAAGCTATGCCAGAAGTCTGTTTCGTCACATTCTTTGCATTGCATAATACAGTTTGTGTAATTTGAGAAGGCACATACATGCTCCTCATTACCACTTCTCTCCAAAATATGACCAAAGCTTTGTAGCTGGCCGGCTTTGAATTAGAATAACACCATTGGTGTTCTGTAAGACTTTTTTGGTTCTTGGGTACTGGATCTACATGTGGACTGCACCTGTTTGATGCTTATTTTAGCTTAGCCTCATGGCAGGGATATGGGAGCCCTGCAGAATGAGGGAGGAGGAGCTAATCTTCATAGGTTCCTAAAAATTTCAGGCCAGGTTGCCTGAAAGGGTGAAGCTTTTTTGTGTGTGTTTTGATTTGGTTTTTAGTTCCATTGGGTTTGAAACTGTAAGGGCTGGAGCACAGTGCTTTTGATCCTGTGGCGGAGAATCTTAACCACAAGGTAGTCATTCTGATGCTCCCTCATAGAATTAGAGAATTGCAGCCTGGCTCTCTGTGTTTATAAACACAAGTAGCAGTGATAGAAAGCTGGGTGTCTGACGTGCAGGCAGGTACGGAATAATCCATGAAGTGTTTGTCATGCAAATGTGTAATATGCAGTGTGTCAGTATAGCAGACTTATTCACTGTTCTGAGCCCATTTGTGTCCTGGATTGTTCAGCATACTCTGTGTTTGTAGTCCTTTTCCCACCCGATTGATGGTTTACAGTGAAATATATAGGAAAATCTTTTAAAATAAACAAGTACTTTCCACCTGCTCCCCTTCAGAAAGGAAGACAAATACTGAGTAAGCGTTAATATTGAAAGAACAGGAAGCATCCTCGATTTTTTGTTTGTCAGTATTGCACTTCTACTTGGATTGTTGTCTTGCAAGTTAAACTGAAAACTGAACTGGCTCACAGGGTTTGTTTAGCAAGTTAGGATAAAAGGCAGAAGAAAAAATTACTTTTTTTGCACTAAAGTGTTAAAAGACTGAACGTGTAATACATGCCGTGACTTCATTGACAGATGTTGTATGTTCCACTTAGTTCTTGATTTGCAACAACTTAAACGTATACAAAATATACAGAAATTAATATGAAGGGATATAGAGTAGGCAGGAACATAATGTGTATATGCTGTATGAAGGCAAGAGAGTGCAGTACCTCTTAAAAACAATACCTGCTTTCAGCCAGTTGTGCTGTGATGCATTGCCTCATAAATAGCATGGATAAAAAAACCAGCAGACAGCAGGTCTTGAGCTAACTGCTCAACTGTGAGAGTAGCTGGACAATTTATTTCTACTTTTTGTCCTGCTTTGAGGAGGCGACATTATCACTTTAGTCATATTTATTCTGGATTGTGTTTTCTAAGATGTTCCACATTTTCCAAATAATAAGTATAATGTGAGACCTTCACGTCACCAACTTAGTCCCTGTGCAGAATATTAGAAGAGCACAGGCTGTCTGCATCAGGCGATGAGTTCATGAAATGTGGTGCTGTGGTTCTACCTGCGGCTCACAGCTGATGCAGCATAGGGTGAACAGTTCATCTGCTTGCAGTTTCAAATTTTTTGATACAAAAGGCTCAAGTCTTTTTTTTCCCCCTGAATGCCAAATGTATTGCACTGTAATTTTCTCGCGCCCAAAATAAGTGATGCTGTATGCACCTGAGGACATGAGATTTCTTCATTTTAAACCCTTGAAAAGGATCACATAATACATCAAACATACTCTAATTTTATTCACTTTGTCCTAGTTTACATTGCAGAAGTGCTGAAGAATTCTGAAATCAAAACTGAAGAGGGTATGTAAAACCTTTCTAAAAGTTCATTCCAAAATTAAACAAGTGTAAACAAAAATAATATGAAAAAAGTGGTATTTTGCAGTGCAGAAATCAGTTCATGTGATATTCATCAGTACAAGAGTCTGAAATTGTTTTAATAAAGTAGCACATTGGTTTGAAACTTAATCTGTCCACAACACAAAAAGTTTGGAAAGTGTTTTCATCCATTCCTGCTGGAGAGCTTACAAGATCAGGAAAACTTGCACACTTAGAAGTGAATCTCTCACTGTACATAAAATCTGTCAATTGATTTGGACAGTCTTTAACATTTCTTTATTTCTGTATTTTCTCCGGCATTATTTGAGGTGACATTTGTTGTTGTTATATGCCATTGGTCTACGTTGCCCCTGAACTTGTCAGTGATTTGGATCATATCCTAAGAGTATTATCCTGACCTACTTCTTCTACTCAGCACAGTCTAGTACACTTCTGGGCATAACTGTGCAATATTTACAGCAAAATATTAGGGAAATATTTGCTTAGAAATAAAAGATTGGAAAGAACCTCAGAAAGGCGTCTAGGCCATGCCTTCTCCTTGCTCTAAGTCAGGATCAGCTCTACCTAGACTGTTCCTCACAGATATTTTAACTTTTTCCTAAAAACTTGCAGCAATGGACAGTTGAGTCTTCTGCTGCAGTCTAATGCTTTTCTAAATTAATTCTAGGAAATGTCTGCCTCAAGTCTAAAGTGAATTTCCCTTACTGCAGTTATCTCTTACGAATTCTCAGCAGCTGTGATGTATTTCCTTTGCTGTTACCTGTTCCAGAATTTAATATCCCTTCAAATCTTTCATAAACTTGATGTTTTCATTTAATCCTTTGTTAGTTATTCTAGAAGTTTAATGCCTAAAATTGGTTACAGTACTTGAAACAGGTACTGTATTCCATTGCAGCCAGTGAACAGACTGCTATCCTACCACAAGGAAGTCTTAAGTGTGCAGTGAAAAGTGGTCTTGCTTTTGTTGGAGTAAGGTAAAAAGTTGACACCCTTCAGCTGAGGTACACTAACTGCCCACGTGTCTGCTCCCAGTTACGCTGCAATTGCAGAGAAAATCAGGTTTGCAGGAATGATCCCCTGTTCCGCATCGGGCTGGCGGTACATGCAGTCAGTTTCTCTGTCAGGGATGGAGAAGGGGACAGCCACTGCCGGCTGGGGACAGAAGCAGCAAGAATTTCTCATACCCCAAGAGATCTGAATTAACAAGGAAAGCTCATAAAGCGTAACCAGCCAGCTGCCTAGAACTGCCGACAAGCAGTATAAGGTCCCTACCAATCCAGGCCGCAGGCTTCTGGTTTTTAGTTTAAACAAAACCCCAGTAAATTAGGGAGTTTTCACAGTCTTGGAAGCACTACAGCTCCTTCTAGCAGTAAATGTATACAGCCTGCCTGCCTTCCTACCATCTTCAGGGCTACCATTTTTGGGCTGGCAATTACAGCAGTTGTTTATGCATTAGGATATGAGGAAAATTAGGAATGTTTTAATCATCTTCAGAACATTGGTTACTGTTTTTTAGGAAGAAAATTTTACTTGTTCATTCTCAAATGTTCGTTCTTCATTTCCACAGCTTCATGTGTGTTTTTCTGTGGCTTGCTCCCGGTAACCTAAATATGATGTTCTGGTCCCAGCCAAGAAGTGGCGAGAATGTCATGTTACCTCTCATGAAGCAGTTTCTTAATACAGTATCCCTTTCTAGAGGCAGTTAGAATAGCTCTTCATTCTTTGTAGCGGTTTTACGGTGGAGGGCCTGCGTCCTGTACTAATTTTATGTGTAAGGAAGAGCCGCTGTGTGACCTGTTTTTACTTTAAGGACAATCATCCATGTAGTGCCTGGCAGTTTGTATAAAGAAATGACCTTCATGTGCAGAGCAAAAATTCAATTAGTGTTTCAAGTAATATACATGACACCACGGCACAGTTCACCCAGTTTTATATCCTCTCGATATTTAATACATTTCATTCAGAAAATGTGGTTTTATAGTTGGAGGTCTCAGTGATCAGGGAGTGAATCACAGATTATCAGGGCCGTGCGGGCAAAGCCAAGATACTAAAAAGCGTGAGGTCAAACGCATTCAAGGTCACCTTAGTCCCTCTAAGCTGTTGAGGAAACACGTGACACTGTAGACAAAAACTTGAACGTGGATGCTGATGCACAAATAACTTTGTGTACGGCCCAAGGCATGCGTGGGATCACACGCCGAGACACAGATACCTGAGTCACATGAGTGCGTGTGGAGGTATCCTGAAGGGAAAATGACACCGCAGCCGCGGACAGGGGCAGGCCTGCCGGGGGGCACCGGCGAGCGGGGTCACGGGAGCGAAGTCACACTGAAATCGCACCGGGCGCCAGCTCCAGCGTGACCGTGACCCCGCCAGCCCGCACCGTGCGCGGGGGCTGGGGAGGGGGGTCCGGCCCCGGCGCGCTCCCGGGGCCGCTCGCGGAGCCCCGCAGGTGCCGGGCGGGGCGGCCGGGAACGCGCACGTTA
>VXBL01003649.1:2970753-3048605 GCA_013400195.1 Aramus guarauna
GGGGGGCGGGGGGGGGCGGGCCCCCGCCCCGAGCCGCACCGTGCACCGCGTCGGGCGGCGCCCAGGGTCCCGCCGGCCTCCGCTGCCTCCGGACGCGCCCATGAAGCTCATAGTGCCCAAGCAGCAGTGTAAGTGGCGCCCGGGCGCGGGGGGGCACCTGGGTGCTGTTGGGTCTTGGTACGTGCTCCTTCCCCAAACAGTGCTAGCGTTAAGCAAAAAGTAGATTTGGGAGCTGAGCGCAAATTATGGGGGAGGGGGGGAGTATACTGCAACGCTGATAAATTTGTAATGTGCACCTGATGAACATCGCCTGTGGCTTTTTCTTAGCTGGTTTGGGAGGTGTTGGTGTACTGGCTACTTTGTGTTTTGTTTTAAGGCTATGAGTCGCTGACATCCATGTTTGTAATGTACTTAATTGTATAAGGCTTGTTGATTAATAGTATGTTTTATTTACTTGATCATAACTAACTTCTTACGTGTAGGTATGGAGCTATTGAATAATTCCATGGTAAACTCTGCAAGTAAAACAATCTGACAGAACAAGTACTCTGTTTCTTTACGCTCTCGCTTTGCTAGCCCTTCAAATAAAGCCAACAAATGTTTGCTTCTTTGTTAAAAGTTCGGCATTCTGAAGGGGTAGTCAAGGATAGTCACAATCACAGCTGTTCGCTGCCAAAACTTAAAGATGTTTCTACTCAGTAGGAAGTAGTGTGCATTCAGCTACTCTGGATTTATTTTTTTTCTTTCTTTTGACATGAATATTTCAACTTTTCTGTATAAGTGGAACAAAATAGTCAGAAGGAGCCTCGAAAAGCTGCATGTTTCACAAGGCTACTTACTAGCCAGTGCCTTCTCAGACTAGCTTTTTAAATACTTTTGCTGAGCTACACACACCACTTCTCCTGTATTGATTAATCACCTAGTGCTTACAGTACCTGTAGATATTTTAGTCTTCTACCACATTTAACATGTTGGTGACCAAATCATGCTCTTTCACAAACTGGCTTTGTAGTCTTTGTCCAGCTTCACGTTTTCATTCAGGAAGAAAAACTGCAGGACTTGGATCAACTTACATTTTGATTTGGTGTAACTAAGAAGAGTCAGCACTTGCATAGCAAACTCTTCATAATATTAAAAGCTATTTTGAAGCAAAGAATAAGGCTTTTAGGGATTCATGTAATCACTTGAATAAGAAAGAATGGAGAATTTGGAATTTCCCTCCCATCTTGAGGGGAAAAAGAGCCCATCAAAGTAAAGAGCGTAGGTGAATGGCTGTATTGCTCAAGATGTGAGTCTTCAGTTGTGGGGTTTTAATGAAATGAGGCTTTAATGAAAACAGCAGGTGAGACAAGTGTTTTGTAGAACTATGTTGTAGGCAATTTCTTTGCTGAATGAAAGACATGAATTCTTGCTTATCTTATACTTTTGATTTATATGGTTAATTTTGTACAAGAATAAATTTGCGATTTAG
Organism: Aramus guarauna; assembly: GCA_013400195.1. Taxonomy (NCBI): domain Eukaryota; kingdom Metazoa; phylum Chordata; class Aves; order Gruiformes; family Aramidae; genus Aramus; species Aramus guarauna. The sequence continues at coordinate 2,972,225 of VXBL01003649.1, forward strand.
TATTAGTCTTGCAGGAAAATGTGATAGCACATTGTCATCAGCTTAAATTCATTAAATTATATTCAAAGTCTCCTAGTACTGCATAGCTTTCCACTGTATCCATCTCTAGTGAATACTACACAGTCCCATTTTACTGGTTTTTGCATTTAATCCTGGCTTTTGCAGATGTTTGTTCTGTGCTTAAGGACGCATTGCAAAATGAAGTGCAGTTGCCACATGTCATGTAAGATTTCAGTATTGATTGTGGGATTTGCTTTGCGTGGTAGAAAAGATGAGATAATTAGCATTTCCCAATATTTCAACAAAGAAAACCTATCTTTCTGCAACGATTATTCCTTTAAATTCTTATAAATTACACGTTTTCTTAATTGTTTGTGCTTTCTGGCAAAGTGATGTAGACTTCTATATTCCCAAGTCTTTTTCCCCTCTGAGAAGGGGAGATTCCCTGTGAAACCAGTGTGCTTTGCTGAGTAGCCTGTGGTGAAGAGAGGATCTGGGGACTAACTTGCCTTCCTTTTGACCCACCTTCTGCTGCTTCTGCCTAGAAGCTTATCTTTGCTTTGTTTTTTTCTGTGGTTGAACTAGATGAGTTGTCAGGGGTGTTAGGCTCTTGTCAGTTTTCTGGTTCAAATTATTAGTGCAGACCCTTTGTTACACGAAGGTTTACGTTACCTTTCTGTATCATAGCACAGCGTAATGAATACAGATAAGTATCTGCTATGATGCCTTGTGCTGTGAAGCACTCCAGAAGAGAATAAAATACTGAAACGGTGTGAATTCTGCAAATTTCAAAAGCCTGCTAAAGTGTCTTGTTGTTCCGTTTAAATGTGATCTTTGAACAGAAGAAAGAAAAAGAGCAGTTAAGTGCCTTCATGGATCCTTGTAAAACAGCATTGTAGCCAAGTAGGGACAAAGATTTCAGCATGACAGTTAACTAGACTGGTGCTTCACAGCGTTATTCTACATCAGACTTAGGGAAGAAGCCAGCTGAGCATCTTAATTCTATTGCTTTTCTTAAATTAAGATAAAGCTTTGGGGTCTCTATTCAAATCAGTATCTTACATCTGTCTTCAAGTCAGCTGGTAATTGCTAGGGGTCAAAGAATGGCATCGTGACCATTTAACCATGGCAGTTATAATGCATATTAGTTGTAATTTCTAAACATTTAGAGTTGTAGCTTCACAATAAAGAATGCTTTTGGCCAGTATTTAGGTGGTTACACCTGTGGTGCTTGGCTGCAGCATGATTATGTAGTACTACTAAAAGCCAGTGGAAACTGGCAAACCTAGGCTTCTTCACCTGTGGTGATGTTAAAGGTGGAATGCCATGAGTATATAGTATAATTTGGTGAAGAATACAGAAATGTTTTTGGTCTTGCTGCTGTTTGACACAGTGACTAAGTACAACATTATTGATTACTGAGATTTTATCCAAGGCATTGGAATATCCTGCAATCTTTTAATCTTAAGAATTGCTTCAGGTGACATGCTGCTTACAGTTAGTCTCCAGCTGATTTTAATGTAGGTGGGAGTCAGGGTTGCCTAAGGAATAGGACTGCTCATAACAAACTGAACTGGTTGGTGTGTTGTGGTCCAGCATCCTGTGAGTTAAAGCTGTGCATCAGCCTTACCAACAAGGTAACACATTGCCAACAGGAATGGGAAACTTAGGCAAATCACTTGTATCAGGCTGGGTGCTGTCAGATCCAAGAATGAGAGTCTCACTAGCTAATCATTGCTTCTTGTAGCTTTCTAACTTTGGCTGTTAGTTGTTAGGGTTTTTTAATGACTCTAATCGGGCTAGGTAATGATCTAGTCTCCCGATGCTATCTCCAGAAATCAGTTTGTGATAATATGACTACATATGTGTGAATGGTCACACCTATGTTTAACAAACAGCTCTCTGCTTTTGGCTTTGAACTTTGTTTGGTTTGGGTTGTGCATTTGGTTTTTTTTGGTTTTGTATGGTGTTTTGTTGTGTGGGTTTTCTCATTTTCTGGTGAGTTGGTAGATATTCAGTGAGCCCTTGCTGCTGAAAACTAACTGGAAGGTTTCACCCCGTATACGTGCATGATTTATCTAGCTCTAGCTTTGTAAGGTTTGAAGAAACTGCCATTACTAAGCAGATATAATTAAGATATGCATTCTATTTTTGTTCAAAGGAAAACAAATGCTTTCATTTTACGTTTTTGGATTGCTCAAAATAACTGCATAAAATAGGAAGGATTAATTGTAAAATATGTAAGCTATTATCAGCTTCTTTTTTAATAGAAAGCAGCTTTCAGAAGCTGTGAGAATACTATCTGATCTTATGTTTAACTCAATTTTTTTTTTCTGTTCTTATTTTTGGCACTCTCCCCTCTTCCACTCCCAGTTAAATCAGGAAGTTCTTAAATCATCACAGCATCAAGCAATGCAAATTAATTGCAAATTAAAATGTAAATGGCATAATAGGATTTCATCATATTGTGTGTCCAGGAATCAAAGCAGCTGAACCCAAGATATTTCATCTGAGATATTTATGATAAAGCTATCAGAATACTGATACTACCATTCAAATAATTGATAAAAAATTGAGATACTGTACCTGTCTTCGAGGAAATACAGGCCTTGTTAGAGAGATGTACAAGCTGAAACAGTTTTGGAAAAAAAAAAAAAAAAAAAAAAAAACAAAAAAAAACCCACNAAAAAAAAAAACCCACAAAAAAACCCCACCAAACCTGCTGCACATTGGTCATGGATAAATCCAGGGTCCAGGTTCTAACCAGCAGGATTCAGGCACAATCTCTTTCTAAGAGTTGAAGGGTGAAAAGATTCAGCTAACCTTATGTGGTGGTTGTTTAAACATATGAAAAGGATTGCCCTCTGTTATCCTCTTTAACTGGGGGAATTGTTACTTAGTGACCTAGAAGTTCCTTTTCATTCGTGCTTCCCCTGATCTTGTCCAGGTCGTGATTTCATATTTTCCCTCCTCACACCCTCATTAAATTGTATGTGAAGCATAGGGTTTTTAAGAATCAAATGTGTTCAATTCTGAATGTACTATGCTCTACAGGAATAGCCTTACATGTTCATACTCTTCAAAGTTTGTGCGGAAACTAGGTAAAATGTATGATGGAATTTCTCATGAGTGAACCTTTCCCCCAGATAGCATAGCTGTTGGTGTGCATCAGATTACCTCATTATGCAATGCTGTAGATACCTTCTGTTTGCACTGTCACATGCTTCTGCAGCTAAATTTTGGAGTAATGGAGATTTTTATCTCAAGATAACAAATCAGTAAGTAGTTGGTGCAGTTAACATAAAGAGAATTAATTTTCTTAAGAAGATAAGCGGAGCCTTTTGATTTATGCTAGGCTCTTAAGAATGCATGATTCATCTTGACGCTTTCTGTATCGGTTCTATGGGACCTAGAACTAGTTTATAGTGTTGTTTTTTGTGACTTACTGCAGTGTAGCAATACAGTAGAATAGTTTTACTTTCTCCACAATAATAGATTGCATTGATCCAATGGGTGTATTGCATAATGACTTTGCTGAGAAAAGAGAAATCCTAAGTCTTATCAGACAGTTTTAGTTGAGGTGCATTTATATACTGTGAAAGCATTTCTGCAACATATCCAGGAAATCACACAGTTTTGAATAACTGATATCAGTGACTGATTTCCCTTACTGCTCCTTGCTTTTGATAACTCAAAGGTGGACATTTATTCAGGTTATCAATGAAATGCTGGACTTGCAGTTGAAAACAAAACCCCAAACAACAACAAAAAACCTTAACCTCAAAACCCGCATTTTCCCTCTGATCTGTGGAGACTGTATCTACACAAATACCTTTATCCATACCCTGTTTGTAGCAGTAAGTGCCCTAATAATTTTGGTGGCTTCTGAATGATCTTAATCTCTGTATTCAGGGAGGCAGCAAACCCCAGGAGCACCTTGCAGTCTGCGTGCATGTTCCCATTAGCACTGCGTGCAGTCATGTCAGGAAAGTTGAAGTGTGTAGGTACCGGCTAGGGTGGGTTATCTGAAGATACTAAAAAGAGCTCATGGTGCTTTAGTGGTGCATTTTGTTTCAGAACGTATTGATAGTAACAAAAGATACAAGAATACATTTTTAAAATAATCACTGGGATACAGAAATGTTTCTCCTGTCACTCCAGTTGTATGGAAATTATATGAATTTCAGCAGGACTTGTCAGGAACTTTGAGATTTGGGTTTTTTTATCCTAAGTGGTCAACCGTTTAAAATAGTTGTCATCTTTATTCCAAGTGATTCCAACAGATAGCTGCTCTGGGCAGCTGTGAAGAAAAAACTAAGCTGCTGTTCTGCATAACTGAAATATCGGTTGTTGTGGACTGATCTTGTGCTCTTTATTTGTGCTGAAGAAAACTGCTGCTGTTCTAGGAGCAAAGTTCTTTTCTTTCTGCAGCTCTCCATTTGGCTCACCACATAATGAAAGGAGCTTAGATTCACAGAATAAACAAAAAAAAGTCTCTTGGCATTTCTGCTTGCTTTTTAAATGTGAGCATTATGTGTAACTATCCCAAGAACTGTACAGACTTGAAATAACTTCATAGTTTTCTACAGTACTTATTCTTAATGATTTAGTTATGACTCCTCAAAATGTTAAAATATAAAAGTAAATGTTTTGGCAGTCATTTATGAATAACTCTCAGCTGTTAGTACTCGACATTTTTATTGCTGGGCTTGTGTTTGATAGGAGGATCGAATGCTACTTCCCTCTCTAAAGATTAAATCTACACTATAGCTTTAAAGCAACTGTTGGTGCAGGTAGATTGTAGCAGGTTTTATGCCCTTAATCTAGAATACTAGAAGCTGTTTTACACTTAGCTACAGGCTGGTTCTGTATGACACAGTCCAGCCATGCTGCTTTTAAAATTAACCTTCCTGCTCGCATAGTTAAGATACATCCAAGCAGGAGACCTACTGTTCCAGCAAGACAGGTAATTAAAGTTCTCAGTAGCTTAAAGATTTGAGTAAATCACTAATGGGATTGGCATCCTGAGCTCCACAGCATTGTAGTGTTGTACAGTGTGGACCAGACCACTTGTGTTTAAATATTTACCTCGTACTTCCAAAAGTGTTTGATACACAGGTTAGTGTATGGTAACATGTTCTTCCTCTTTAAAATAAAGCCTACTTTATAAACACTTATTTCAAGTTCTTCCCATTTCAGGGAGCTTTCATGCATCTGCATGGGATGTATCTTCCCAAACCTCAAATTAGACTTCATGTCAGTGTCTTTGTGTCTTGCAGCTTGTAGGGCATGGAAAAAGAAATTAAACTTTGCAATAACAGTAGGTGCCGTTAGAAGAATTGAACTGTAAGCAAGCTACTTCATGGCAGTTTATGCTTTATTCCTTCCTTGTTCTTAGGGAAAGGAGGTGGGGGGAAACTGATGATTCAATGATTTGGCATACAGCAGTGGAGCAAAATAATAGTTTTAAACATCTGACATTTAAGGATTGCTTGGGGGGGTGTGTATTAACAACTGTGAAATTTACTTATTTTTTTGGGGTTTTTTAAGTATTCAGCCAGACAAGAACGATGCTGACACCTTTGTGGTAAGAAGTAAAAGACAGGATTCCTTTGAGTCTGAAGTTGAGTAAGTTAATACTGAGCTGTGATCACCTGAGGAAGAACAGTGTGATCAGTACCTCCTATGCTTATTAAAATCTTTCCTTCAAGTTGTTTACATTTAGATTCACTGGCAGAAATATCAGTAATGCTTATGGTGTCCATGCTGCAGAGTTTGTATCGACCCTAAGTTGGGATGCCCTAGTTGGTAGAATCACGTTTCTAGCAAGTCTGTTTGATTCTTCCTTAAAAGCAGAGAGGTGACTGTGTGACTGCCATTTTAGAAACGGATCTTGGATGTTAGTGACATACTCAGTACTTTTCATTTAATTTCTCTAAGAAACATTACTAGCTGCCGCCTCCTGCAGTACCTGTGTATAGATTTTTCTATTCTCACTTCTTATTGCTTCATGAAGTTACCTGGCTTACTATTTGAAATGTATGCTTGTATATATAATCAGAGCAGGCAGACCAAACTGATTCAGTTAGTATCTTCTGTGTGTTCTCCATAGTGATTTTCTCTTGCTATTAACAGAACAAAGGCGTTGGTAGACCTAGGCTGGCTGTGGCAATTATATATACACTCAGAAGCAAATAGCGGCTTTTCTTGTATAGCTGTATGATAGGCTAATACATACACCAGCGAAGGGAGTCTATGCTCAAAGGACTGTCAGTAGTAAATATTGAATTTAAAACAGCTCATTTTCTTTCTGCTAATACATGCAGGTGGTGTAGTTCCAACAGAGCTGCTAGTTCTGGTGGGTTGAAGCCTGGAGACTCCCAGCATGATGGGAGAGTTATGTTTTGCTGCTCCTCACAGAGCCTTGTGACTGTGGAAATTCCGACTGGCCTTGGAAAGGCAGTTGTAGATGTTACGCAGTGGGAATGTGACTTGAAAAATCTTGTTCTCCTGTTTGGTTGTTTCTTCCTCCTCCCCTCCTTAGTCTATTTTAAGAATTGGTGCCAGGAGTCAGACTGGGTGAAACGCAGTAACTGTGCTCTGTCGAGAGGTGCTGACTAGAGAGTAAAATATTTTCCTCGGAAAAAAATATTTTCATGTTATTAAAACTTGCTTCTCCAAAGAAGAGTGTTTTAATATTTTCTTTATTCTTTTTCTTAACTGAGGCTTTATGAAGTCCTAACTTAGAGAGGTCTTTAATACATGTGAATTGAATGCATGAGTGACCACCAGCATTCAGGAGCAGATGCTGCTACTGTGACCACACTGAATTGTTGTTCAGCATGTGTTTTAAGTGATCTGGCTAACCTGTATATTCATAGTGACTTTCTCTTTCTTCCTCCCCAACCCCCTTGTCCTTAGCGTTTCCATGGTTTGGAATGGATATTGGTGGAACATTGGTTAAATTGGTCTACTTTGAACCTAAGGACATTACTGCAGAAGAGGAACAGGAGGAGGTGGAAAACCTGAAAAGCATTAGGAAATACTTGACCTCCAATACAGCCTATGGTAAAACTGGCATTCGCGATGTCCATCTTGAACTGAAAAATTTGACTATGTGTGGACGCAAAGGAAACCTGCACTTCATCCGCTTTCCCAGCTGTGCCATGCACAGGTTCATACAGATGGGTAGTGAAAAGAACTTCTCCAGTTTGCACACTACGCTCTGTGCCACGGGAGGTGGAGCTTACAAGTTTGAGGAGGACTTTAGAACGGTACGTGAACAGTTCATAAGGGTTCCGTGGGAAGTACTTTGGGAAAACATCATGGGAGTCCTTCTATTAAAACTTGCAGAGAAAAATAACGTGGGGGTTTTTCTGGCCATGCTTACTGGTTAAGACTAACAGAATCAATTCACATTTGTTAATTGGTGGAATTGCTTGGAACACGGCGAGAACAGAGGAGAGTATTCTAGTGAAGTATTACTGTGCAGGATGTCTTCATCACAACTGTACTCAAAACCATTTACTGATCAGATGCTTCATAATCAGCTGAGTGTGTGTTATGACAACCTAGAAGCCTAAGACTAGCTACTCATCTTGCAAACAGGATATCTATTAGAAAAACAGAAATTAAACCATACAGGCTGGCAAATAGATTCAGGTTCCTTTCCCCTTGTATTAGTCTTCAAACAGACTTAAGTCAAGAGTCTGAAAGACCAAGCATGGAGCAGGGGGAGAAACAGTATATGAAAGCATGACAATAGCAGCTAGCTTTTGATTTCAGTTTTGGGAGTATGTCATGTGAAGACAGGTAATTCATGAGGTGACTAGGTCCCAGATCCCCTACAATTTAAAAATAACCTCTGCGAGAACCTCCAGAAGCTGATGCAAATCTGAAGTATTGGGATGCTGCTGTTTGTATAAACTTCAGCAATAGTCTTAGCTCCCAAATGAATGCACTAGAGTGCACTGCAAACATTGATTGTGGCAACAGAAGCAGAGAGTGCCATTGTACAAACTGCATTAGGGAGGAATAGTCATTTGTGAGGCAGTTGCCTGTTGCATATGTGTCTCTACTGGGGCATATCTCCATTTATTTTCTGTAAAAGAATGACTAGTCTACCTGTACCAGAGCAGTCTCACTAAGATTAATGTGAATGATTTACTTGGCAGGCAGGTCTGATGTTTCTGTCCCTAGCTTTTGACCTGATCTTGAGGGTGAGGGATGGCTAGTGGGTACGACAGGTTACATCAGTTGCTTTTCTGTCTCCGCTTCCGACTAGGGAGCTATCATACTGACTTAGCAACTGCCGTTGACTGCAGTCCTTGGCTTTGTGTGCTTCATTTTTAACTCCAAGCATCCATTCCTGTGGTACAAGAGGTTTTTAGTTTGTCAATAACCCTCGCCTACCAGAGGACCAAGATCCTAAGGGGGAGAGAGAATGCTGTAACAGGTCAATGTGAATTCTAGCTGTTATGTTATGCAATTGTTATCGGTAAATGTTGGACATGGAAGCAGCTAGTTTGATGAAGGACTATCAAGTTACTGAATTGCTGTAGTACTCCACTACTAGTACCAGATTTCTTCTCCTTTAGGCTGATTAGAAGTCCTTTACATGTTAGACTCTACTGATGATTGAGTCCTCAAAAATTTTAGTTTTTCTTGCATTGTGTATGGATGTTGGCACCACAGTAGGAGGTGAATTCTTGAACTAGTCAGTATTATCTCAGTTCAGGTTTTTGAGCATCCTTCCATGGGTCCAGGGGATGATTCAGGTCACATTCCGTAGTGACAACGGGAGGTCACTTTTGAAACTTTCTGAAGAGTCAGTCTTACCAAATTCATCTCTCCTGCATCATTTAATAGCAGCTAGAGTTGCTTACTCAATAAGGAAGTTCGTGTCCCTCATGCACACAGCTGTAGAATTGAATTGGATGTTACCTGGTGACTATCACTGCTAGGCATTTCTCTCTGTAGCTTTGGCTTTATGTGGTAAATATGCAATTTACAGTGAGGGACCAGTCTATCGTCTTAGTTGCAATATAGTCGATGTACCACTGGAAGCCGTAGTTGAAGTTGGGGCTGTTTTGCTAGCTATTGTACAAAAATATGAGGTCGCATAGCAAATTATTTGTGGACTTAGGCATGAAATCCCACATCTCTGCAATGTTAGTTAACATTCTGTGTGCTACAACACTTGAAGGTAGTTAAAGAAAAACACTATAAAGGCTGGCTGGGGTGTTTTGTAGTGTAGAGCAATCAGTGAAGTGCACTGACACCTAAGTGAGTGCTTTGGACACCTCCTTCTTACAACAATAATGGTCCACACCTTCCTTTATAGCAAGATTTTCTTGGCTCAAACTGTAATATCCATAGAGTATTACTAAAGCAAAATATTATCCATTACATGAAGGTTTGCTTGCTTAATCTCTCTCGAAGGGCTGAGTGTCTTGGGTACCAGCACTTAAATTGTCACACTTCATTAGCCGTTGTAACAGCAGCTGGCCATCTTGGTGTGTTTTGCTGACTGTAAATTGACATTGGACAACAGTTTCAGGGTTGCTCTCTCAAAGCATTGAAATGTCTGTTTCAAATATTTGATCACTCTAATGCACCTGTAGCAGTAGAGAACATGTGCCAAGTCTAATATCCTGCTGTTGCAGCATTCAATATTGTATAATGCCTTATATGGAGGAGGCTTTAAATGTTTCTGTTACTTAAAGCAATGTGGAAGAGCTAAAGTATGTTTATGAATGTTGTTAATTTCATAAAAAAATCTGGCTAAATGCTAGGAAACTCATGAAACTGATAGAGATAACGTGCTTTTGTTCTGGCCCTTTATTTTGCTTTATACATGCTTTAAAGTTATTTGTCTTTCATGGCATTACTAAATGCTTATGGGACTTTCAGGATTGCATAGATTTAGGACAAAAGATCCAACATGTTGCAAAACAGCATTCAAATCCCAAAGAAGGAATCCTTCTAAGGTTACAGCAGCTTTTTTTTCCTTAAAATAGACAAGCAAACACCCAGTTGTTACTTGCTTGTTCCATTGTCTAATTCTGAATCCCTAAATGAGTTAAATAGGTTTGATCTAGACATTGCTGCTGCTTTTGTGTGTTGAAAAAATAAAATAAAATTGGGAGGCATCTTCTCTTTACCTTAAGCCTTCTATGCCATAGAAAGGCAACTGAAGCTACAAAGCTAGCTAGGTTTAGCTATCTGACTTCCCTCTTATGTGATCCACAGTGCTGGATAGGAGGAGACCAAAAATCTCCACGGGGTGCTTGGTGACTGCCAGCAAAATAATGATCAATAGCCTGGCAAATCATTGGATTCATTCTCCAGATCTGAATGTTTCCCCTAGAAGTAGGAAAACTGACTCTATTCATTAAACTAAACCACAGAAATAATTTTACCAACCATATGGTTATACTTAATGTTCATTAAAGAGCATCATTAAGTAATTCACTAAGAGGACTGTTGCCAGCTTAGAGTGGGGGTTTTTGTTGGGTTTTTTTTTGTTCGGCTTTATTTTTCCACTTTCTGAATGACTGGGGAAATGGCTGGCTGACTTTCTTTTCAGGTAACAGTGTGTTAAGACATGGATGAATCTGTCACCTAATTCTGATAATCCTCCCTCCCTTCCCCAGTTATGTACTGTTACCTCACAAATTCTGTAGATGCCTAAGTAACATCATTTCTGTACAAGTAAGGAGTACATAGACTTGCTGTGTACCTGTAATATAAATCTGTTTATGTTCTGTGATTCCTCCAAGATAGCACATGCATATTACTTGCACAAAAGTATGCTGTTAATGTAATGAGGAATAAATTCTTAGACTCTGTTTTGTAAAGCAACTCAATGTAAAGAATACGTGGGGATGAGGGAAGAAAGGACTATTCAAACTTTTGTGTAAAACTTGCTCTATTGCAAAATTCCTGTCAATTGCAGGGGCTCAAAGGTGGGATCTTTGTATTCCTTTCCTGAACAGACACTGTAGAACCTGACTTGTCTTGACATAAATTTTACTGCTGGCTTCAGTGGAAGCAGGGCCTGTGCCAAAAAACAGTCACTTAATAAAGGAAGGAAATCTGTTACCAACACAGACTTAAACTCGGGCCTTGACCTTCCCCATAACCTGTAAGAAAAATGCTTTAAGAGTAGGCTTGGCTGCTGGAGAGTGATTTCCTTGTGCCAGTTATTAGCTGATTCTAAGGCTTGACTTTGTGGTATGAACCAAGTGCCTGTGGATGACTTGTAGACAGTATTTATCTTACAACGAATAAACTTAGTGTCCTGTGTTGTAGGATGAGTAAGCTGTGTAACTCTACGTTACTGTAAGACGCTCCAAAATCTTGTTGTACCCTACTTGCTTGAGGCGGCTGGACACTGCTGCTCGGGTGCTGGCCGGTGGTGTATGGGCTGGGGTTGAAAGTGGTATCCAGAGAATGGGTGAAGTAACCATCATACCTTCTCTTACCACCACCGCAAGAAGCTAGGAAACTCTATAGAGGGAATGGGGAAAAGAGTCATCCCATTCAAGAGAGGGAAGAGATCCTTACAGCTAGCAGGGCGAGAGGGCAGATCCTCTGCAGAGGATCCCAAACTAGTGTCCCCAAAACTGGTGCAGAGTCTATCTTCTCTTCTGCCTTGGGGAATGTTGGGCTTTCCCTTTATCTGCATTAGACTTTGTCTTGTTTGAATGTGAGTGGATATTTCCCAGCCTCAGGGCATGGAACGAGCTGGAGGGAGTACTTTATCTGAGCTCGAAAAGAAGCAGGGTTGAGGGGAAGACAATCAAAATATGAAGGAAGCAAAGTACATCTTTATGAAAGTGGAGGAGAGGTAATGGGAGGGAGATGGAAAGAAAAGCTAGACTGTAAGCTATTATAAGAAATAAAAAATGGAGCAATGCCCAGAAGGCATATAAAAGCCGGAGTCATATAATAAAGGAGGCTGTTTTAATTGATAATTAAAAACTTGAAAGATGTTATGTTCCTAACAGTTTCTTACAGAAAAAAAAGTTTGTATTTCTGATTGAAAGTCCGTGAGACAGATGAACTCTTAACTGCATCTAGGTTTGGACATTCCTGCACTCAGCAGAAATTGGTAACTGTGCAAATTCAAACTGGGTGAAATCTTTCATGAGCTGGAGCTTCATTGAAAAGATGTCTGCACCCCAGTGTTGATCCATTAGACGCAACCCTGCTGCGTGTATGTCGTGGCTTCCCTCCGCTCACTTCTAGATGGCTGGGCTGTTTTATGTTTTTCTTGGTGAGGTGGAAATATTTACTTAGACATAAAGAAACAAATGTGACCCAAGTCTTTAACTTCTTTGCTTCCATACTTCAAAGCAGCAGTAGGTCGGTACCATGTCTTTTTCCTTTTATAATGTCTGGTACCTGAATACAACTAAAAATTGTTCAACATCTTGCATATTTAAAAAAAATAAAAATCAAAAAAACCCACCCACAAACTAAACTTGGACAGTACCATTTCCCAGCACTTCTTTCAAGTATACAACAAGAGTTGGGCTTTCATTCTCCTTAGAATAAGATCTGTACACAGTAACAACAGACCTTTTGTGTATCCTTGAAATCAGCTGGGTTTCAGGAGTTTGTTGCCAAGGTGTGAACTGTCAAGGGAAGTGCTCACTATTTCCTTGCTGTGTTGCACCCGCTCGTAAACCTGGTTAAAGGCTTGAGGCCTTCTTTTGATGGTCCTGAAGAGTTCCTTGAAGTACCAAGTGTTTTGTTCCCTCCCCCGGTATTTAAAAACTAGTCTAAAATAAAGAGGAATTTCTGCAGTCTGGCTGTAATGCAGAAAAATTGTTCTTTTAAAAAAAACATACATACGGTTTCCTCATATCCACCATAAATTTTCCCTCCAGGGTCCTGTATTCTACTTTGTTCTGCAGTTCTTCTCATAGCACGACTTTCTGACATAAAACTTTTCTAGAGAGGCAGTGTGCTGAGCAGGATAAGTTGACTGCTATGCTGTCTGCCCTCACATTAGGGATTGCAAAGGGCTGGAAAATATCTGCAAATAGGTTTTGTAAGAAGTTGTAGAAAAAATGTCTAACTAAAACGTGCTGTTCACAGTTCCCATTTTTGTTTTGCATTTGTGCACATAAACTTTGGTTATGCAAGGAGAAGTAGTTTGACCAGCCGAAAGGATAAACACAAGCAGAGTGTGGTAGGTCAGGTGATGGCATCAGAGAAAAACGTTTATCTACATTAGTTAAGATGTTTACAGGCACATCTATTTCATGATGCGGTTTTGCTGCTCAAGTCATTCTGAGCAAAGAAGTGAATAGAGAAAAGGCATTTCTACATGCAGGGAAAGGGACTGGGAATTGTGACCCCGGCTCTATCATGGCCTCTTGTATGAGACTGGGTTCCTACATTTCTTGCAACTGTGCCCTAATTTGTGTTTAGAAACACGAATGGTGGTGGCTCACGGGGCTGTTTAGAGCCTCAGAGGTCTGGTGGCTGCAGAGCTTGCAGTTCTCTGAATGAAGGCAGATCGACATGGAATACTGATGCCAGTCTTGCTCCTTCCAAAAATGAAAACCAGACTGCCGCAACAATGCAGGAAAACAGTTTTTCAGTCTGCTGCGAATATCATACATGAAAGAAAGCAGTAGCAGGGCTTTTTTGCTTACAGTATATCAGCTGTTAAATATAGCACAGAGCTATAAAAAGCAGAGCAAGTTCTAATATGTCTTGTATACGTGGAGGACTGGACCTAGTAAAACTTCTATGCTTAGTGCTTGAAAAAGAACCTTTGATTAGTTTCTTTTGTTCTGTCCTTAGAAAATTGGTGGGCTGATGGGAGGGCTTGTAGAAACAAGGATTTTGTCTGTGTTTTTGCACTGATGCCCAGAGTATTTTACTTAGATTTGTATCGCTTGCTCGTGCCTTGCAAGGTCTCTCACTGGCGCTTACCTATTTATGAAAGTGTAACATGGATGAGACAAAAGCAGCTTGTGACAGGGTGTCGGGCTTATAGGAGAATGGAGGTTTTGACAGTAAGGGCCATAAATCTGCTAATGACTTGTCTTTGTACAGCAGGCTTCTGGTTCATAGCGTGTTTGTTTGCGCATGCTGTATCTGTGTTAGAGCGTGTTTGGTCATGCCACATCTAGCTTTGAAAATTGAGACACTGCAGCGCGCAACCTAGAGAAAGATCATGGTTAGCAAAGAATCTTTCCTTATTTTGACTAGCTATGTGCAATGTTAGTTGGGTTTTAACAAAATAAATCATCTCACCAGAGATGATTTAGTGGGCTCCATGTAACACCCATTGTGAGAGAGAGTGCATGAAGTATTTATTATGTTAATGCCTTGTATATCTCTTGGAGCTTTTCCTCTCAGTCTAATAGCAAGAAATTGCTGAAATCCAAGATACTTCCAAAGTAGCCTTAAGATTTTTTTAACACTTTTTTAAAAACCTCCCTATTTGTGTTTGTTCTTTTTATTTGCTGACTAAATGGTTCCAGTCTTTTATGCTGCATTTCTATAATTTGAATTTGTGTAGCCATGTGGTGACCAAGAAAAAAATATGAAGGGTTGCAAAAGTTACAGGAGGAAATACTGAAACAAGAAGAAATGGTCTCCACCTGTCTCTGTTGTCCAATGAATAACTGGATCTATATTGGGGTCTTTTGAGACTCCTAGTTTGTTTTGTTGGTCTTATTTCTTTTCTATGGTTCCAGGATTTGAGGATTAGCAAGTATAACAAAAGGGCAGACCCAGAGTAGAGTAAAATGGCTTTCAGTTAAGGCAAGTTGGAGCTATGTACAAGTAGAGAAAAAACTTAAGAGGAGAGACTTAAATAGCTCAAAAGAATGTAACCTACTGGCCATGCCCGTTCCACAGAAATATCTTTCCTCTTTATAGTGACTTAATATAGCTTCCAGAATTAAAAATAGGAGATGATTAGCATCACAAATCTTCTCCATTAGCTGTTATAAAAACATCCTGCAATATGCAAATGTTTGAGAACCAGCTCTGTGCTATATAACGAACTCCCTTGTGTTCATAATAACCTGTTGCTTTTTCTGTTAGAAAGTGGAGTTAGGTAAGACCTACTTTGCAGGTGTGAGGATGCAAATGACCTCAGGGTTCGGACAGGCAACTTTACTATTTTTTCTCCCTCTCCTCTCCGTAACACAAGTCTAAGTTCAATGTCATCTGGAAAGGAGACTTCCTACAGATTGTCGCTGTATCCTATTTCGAGAAAGGGATGTGATTTCTAATTCTAGTAAACAGAATGCTATGGCAAGTAGACATGTCTCTTTAAATACAGTCACGGGTGACCTGTGACATCTCAGAGGGAATGTCCTTTTTAAGCTCTTATAATTGTTTTTCTGCCTCCTGTTGCAGTTATGTTTTTTGAACGTTTTGCTGGGGCCATAGATCTGACGATATTTTTGCTTGGGTTTTTTATATTGGTTTTCACCAAACATTGGGAAGACCCTATTTCTCATGAGGCATTTTAAAGTACTCATTGTAATTTAAAGAAATAGCCCTCTCAGATTACTGGTAACATCATACACTTAAAAAAGTGAAATCTTTTAACTATAATCCACTGCATATTTAATGCATATTAACATAAGCATGTGCATTTCGTAAAGCTTTAATCATCTTGTTCTTTGATTGAAATTTTTTGATCTTCATACTTCTATTAAAAATTTCATTAAATTGCTGGGAAATGTAGCTGGATGATGAGCTAAAGCACTTTGCATCCTGAGGACTGCTGCTGTGTAGGCATGTGTCAGAAGCTGTCCAAAAGCTGCAGAATGTATCTCATCTTGGGATGGAGATGAGGGGCAAGAAATCTATTGCTTCAGAATACTGTGGGTGGGCCATGTTTCTTGCTTGCAGAGCAGGGAATATCTCAAAGGCAGAGGAACTAAATGACATTACTGTGAAGCACATCATTTTTTGGGGGGGAAGTACCCTTTGTCAGGCAGATAGCAATTTTGGACTTCATGCTTTGTACTGTTTAAATAGATTAATGTGTTACTATTAAAGTGATCAGAATGCTTCAGCAGAGCCTTTTGTCCTTCTCAGTGTTGTATTATATTAGGAAACGTTTATTTATTAATTTCTTGTTGTTCTTTTGCAGATTGCTGATCTACAACTCCACAAACTGGATGAATTGGACTGTTTGATCCAGGGCCTCCTTTATGTTGATTCTGTTGGTTTCAATGGCCAACCAGAGTGCTATTATTTTGAAAATCCTACAGATCCTGAACAGTGCCAGAAAAAGCCTTACTGCCTTGATAATCCATATCCTATGCTGCTGGTTAACATAGGCTCAGGGGTCAGCATCCTAGCTGTGTATTCTAAGGACAACTATAAGAGAGTCACAGGATCCAGGTAAACTTAATTCTATGTTTTTTTAATTCTGTTTTCTCCTTAATAATTGAACAGATAGAATGAGACAGTGTGACTAGTAGGTGCAGCCCCAAATTCTGCTTGTCTTCCCATTTCTTTTAAAAGCCCACCAGTAGCAAGGCTGGAAATATCCTAGGATTCCTTCAGAGAGGGATGAGTCTATATCAGAAAATCAGTGATCCATTCAACTTTAGAGCTGCCATAGTCTCTTGTTGGTGTTCTCACCTACTTCCTATCTCTTGCTGTGAATTACCAAAATAAAGCTATCCCAGTAAATGAATCTTCTCGCTGCTGCTTTGATCCCCCAGAACAGCCAGAGCAGTGAAACAAAAATGTTTGGGCTAAACAAAAACCTCTTGCTTACTTGCTAGGATGCATCCAGGATATTGGAAAACTTTGTACAATTACCTGCTACTACTGGATTTATGGCAGACCCATACTGATGTGCTTTGTAATCTCCATAGATCTCATTTCCTTAGTGATTGCACAAGTCTTTGGACCATGCTGGTAAATTAAGGAATGTCAGTGTGTAAAGAGTAGGATCCAATTGTCTGTATTCTTACTTTGTCCTTAGCATGATTTTGGCCTGGGTCAGCTAGTGCTTTCCAAAATGATTTGTAGGGTACAGCTGAGTTGAAGTGGTCTCTGGCCTATGTTCAGTAAGAGATTTAGATGTGACTGCTCTGTTCAGAAATTCAGGAGTTCAGTAGTGTGGATACAGAATTTTGTTCTCAAGGCCAAAACACAGCCTGAGACATATTTAAGTTGACTCTATAGATGTGGCAACAGTGCTTACTTATAGGCAACCACTATAGTTACAAATGTGTTCATCCAGACTAGTAGTAAAAATACCAATAAATCTGTCCCACTTTTTCCTCATCTGTGCAAACTAAATTGCGATGCTTAATTTTTAGTAATGTTTAATCTCAAAGACAAAACCAAACCAACCAACCACTACAACAGAAACCTAAAAAAATCCTTTTCCAAAACAACAACCAAAGAAGCTTTTTGGAATTGCTACAGTCCCTTCCAAAGCTGTATTCTGTTCTTCAGTGCATGGTACATATTAATACAGTTTCTCCTGTATACTGCGCATGAATGCATGTGTGTCTTCTGTTGCCTTATCTAGGACATACATTTGCCACAATGGTAGCCATGAACCATTTATCTGTATACAATGCAGGTGAGCACAAGTTGAATGGAAGAGGTATTGGTTTTCTTGCAATTTGGGTTGTTTTTCAAGCATAGCCCTTTGGATATCTGTAGATGTGCTTCTGATCCGTTCCACTACAAGACAAAAAACATGACTGCAGTGTGTGGCTGACTTGTTATAGATGATGAAATCAATACTGTCTCGTGGCTGGTGTGCAGAGCTTCATAGTGTTCAGATACTAAATATATTCCAGTGCTACTAGATGTGTTCTGAAAAACTTGCCTAATAATCCAAGAGCACTGACTAAATGGTGTTCTTGCCTGACCTCCTGTGCTTTTTTGAGAAGTGCAAGTGTGGTCTCTCACTGATCCTCTTGTTTACAGTGGCTCCAGTCCGTGTGACTACAATCAGTACAAATAAGCTAACTTTCTCAAGGGTTAAGAAAGAATGAGGAAGGATGTAGAGGTTAGTAAGTTGAAGTTCATGTCTGTTAAGACTGAAGAGTCCAAAGTAGAATTTTAATGCAATGAGTTAGCAACCTGTTATGTGTAGTCAAATACTACCTGCTAAACTTACATAGTCAGTAAATGTTGTACTTGAGCACCTGCAAGATATTAAAGTGACTGCTCCTTTCTGAGGGTTCTTCGGAGGGCTGAGACACGCAGGGCTGATGCTAGCCTTGCTTTGAACAGGGACCAACCAGATGGCTTCCTGCCATGGGCTAGGGTGACAAGATGTGGCTGTCTGCCCCTGCATAGATACTTAGCTTTGATAGCTGTTTATTCTTTCATCTCTGACTTAAGTGATCTGATGGCTAATTATGCTTGCACAAGGAAAACTTGCTAGAGTGTTACAAATAGCAAACTAACATCTGCAGAGTTGAATTAGACCTTATGCTCGGCTAACCCTTTATTTGGCATAATTTCTCCTACTTATGTATTAAAGACTTAAGTAGAAGTTCAGTTAAAACCATGCTGGATGACATTTGTGTTAAATAGAAACTCAATTTAGGGTGTTAGTCCTCACTCCTCTGAGGGAGGAGTTGCAAGGTACAGTTGGTAGTTGTGTAGACCATGCTGCAGATGGGAGTCTGAAGAGCTGCGGTAAAAACCAATTCAAGCTGCTGGTCTGAAGGAACTGTGCTTTTCTAGTCTTGGAGGAGGAACGTTCCTGGGCCTGTGCTGTCTGCTGACTGGCTGCGAGACGTTTGAAGAAGCACTAGAAATGGCCGCAAAAGGAGACAGCACCAATGTGGATAAACTTGTGAAAGATATTTATGGAGGAGACTATGAGCGATTTGGCCTTCAAGGGTCTGCTGTAGCCTCAAGGTATGTGTTAATTGAGCTGTTTTTAAGGAGTTCCTGGGGAAACTTACGGGGCATGCTGAACTGAGTGCGTAATCCCTGGACTATGTACAATGTCCATGTGGAAATGTCACGCTGAATGTATCATGTGGTTTGTCCTTAGATCTCTCACCTACTTTTTGATCTTTTTTTTTTTTTTAAACAGGTATAAGCAATGTTTAATGTAATTTGCTTCCATTTAAATTACAGTTATTTTAGAAGAGGCGTCTTTGCTCATTGTTCTGCCTTTCCAATGAGATCACTTTTCACATTTCAAATCTGTCTCTAATCAATGGATATCAAATCCAAGCAAAGCTTATTAAATGATAAAATTTCTAAGGGCTTTTAGCACTCCTAAATAAGTCATAATAAAAGGAATAATCTTCCTCACACAGCTTTGGTCATATGATGAGTAAAGAAAAGAGAGATTCCATCCGTAAAGAGGACTTGGCCAGAGCTACTTTGGTCACCATCACCAACAACATTGGTTCTATTGCTCGCATGTGTGCATTGAATGAGGTAAGATAGCAGATTTACTATGAGCTTAAAACCTTTAGAAACAGTAAGATTATCAGAATACAAAAATGCAACTTGCTGGTATAATAGGTGTGTACCTGGCCTCGGTAAATATGCATGTATTTAATGTGGTGTTCTAACTCTTGTGATTTGTGTTTATGTGTATGCTTTGATGCAAAGTGTAAGGTACTTCGAGCTTCAAAAGTAGGGAACAGGGGAAAAAAGTTGACTGTAAAGATCTCCTTGAACCGCGATGCCTAGAGCTGCTGTTTGCACACTGTAATACATAGCTATTAATGTCTTTGTAATCCAAATTAATGTTCTCAATTACCTTGTAGTTATTAACAAGTCTTACTGTACCATGACAGATTTTTTTCTAAATAGCATTATGCTTGGCTTGTTCCCAATAGCATGATGGGCTCGAATTGTGTATTGTGTAAAATGTTTTGATAGATATAAGATCTATTGTATTGGGTCAGAGAGAAGAAAAATATAATTCATTATCCTGCCTCAAACTCGTATCAGATGCTTGTTACATTCTTTTCTTTAGGCTGGGTAACTATGGATGGATTTTTCCATTCATATGCCTCTCCAGCTTCCAGCAGTTTAAAAACAAACAAAACCCCAAACATTCAGGCACTTGTTTTGAGCTGCAAATTGCATCCTTTACTATTATGTGGTAACTAATCTCTTCTATCTGCTCTCAATGAATTTATCTAATTTTTAATACATAGATGTTTTTAGCTCCACAGCATTCTGTGGTTAGAAGAAAGTGTTTCTTTTATTTTTTTAAATCAACAACACACCTAAAAAAAACAAAACCAACAAAACAAACCCAAGAAACTTGCCAAACTGCCATCTGATTACTTTATTGGGTCCTATCTAGCTCTTTGCTTTATGAGAAACAGCAAATAATTCATCACTAGTGCTTTTGGTGGGTTTTGGTTTTTAATAAAGGTTTACCATATCCCCCTCTTGGTCTGTCCAAACCAGAAAGTCCTAATACTTAGTCTCCTCTCCTATGGAAGACACTCTGTGTCTCTTTTCCACTGTTTCATTTTGTCTTTTTAACCTCTTTATGGTTCTAATTTTGAGATCGAATGATCAGATCTTCATGCAGTATTCGGAGTGTGGTTGCACAATGAATTTATGTAATGGCATATTGAAGAGTTTTGTGTTCTGAGTTCCTTTACTAACAGATCTTACTATTTTATTTTTGTGAGCATGGAGTTCATATTTTTTAAAGAAACCCATCTACAGTCCCTCCACAGTCTTTCTTGAGTGGCGGTGGCTAATTTGGAGCCTATCCCTGTGTCTGAATACTGAAGTCTCTGTCTCTCCTCTCTTCCATTTGTGTTATTTCACTTAAACTTTATCTGCCATTGTATTCCTCAGTCACTGGTGTAAGTCTCTTCTTCAGCACTGCTATGCTGTTCTCTTGTTATTCTCACTCTCCTGAATAACTTTGTATGCAAATAAATGTTATGTTTGTTTGCTCATACCCCTCTCTGGAGCACTTTTAAAATATATTGAACGGCACAAGTGTTAGTGTATGCTCCATCAAATGCCACTGATAACCTCCCTTTATTGTGAAAAGTGGCTAATTTTTTTGGCAATTTGACTCTTCCAGTCAGAATGATTCTCTTTCAGTGTTCTCTTTGCTTTCAGCTTCTTTACAGTGTTGCCTTGTGGCATGGAGTTCAAGCAGCATTGTACAGGGCTATCAAAGCATGGAGAGTTGCAGCAGGGAACCACATGCGATGCGTTCAGAGGAGGAAATAGGCTACTAATGAAACTAATGCTTCTGAGTCATTGTGAAAAAGTTCTTAACATTTTTGTTTTGTGGATAGTCTTACTTAAAAACTGGACATGATCCATAGAATTTTGTGGAGGAATGTGGATTGATGTGTAAAGTATTCTTCATTTCACAGGCAATGTCAAAGTAGAATTTCTCCAGCACTTGAATAAATTATTTTGTAGCTTTAGAGAATGAAAATTTCATTTAGTAGCTTTACAAACTATTAAAGAAATTCAAACATGATATATCACTGCAAGTAAACTAATTTCCAGATAGCTTGCTCTCAGGGAGAAATAGTAATGCTATCATTCTGCTAAATAATCCAGGCACCTAAATTGTCTTTGGGAGATATGGCTCTGACTCTCACGAAGCTTGATGAATGAAATGCCCAAATAAGAGCTTAAAAAACAGTTGAATATGATGTATTCTTTTGTGGCGTTTGTGTGTATTAGATTAGGGTTATGGTGAATCTCACTTTTCGGTTCTTTGATAAAATCAATTTATGCCCCGAAGCATGAGTTTTGAGAAGTTGGTTGGGTTTTGGGGTGTTGGTTGGTTTCGGGTTTTTTCCCCCAGTGATTGTAGCTTTAATATTGTGTTGAAAATGACTTGCATATGTGCAGGGGGGAAAAAATGAGGCTGGGAAATAAATAAAATAGTCTGTCTGCAGAACTTCAAAGCAAAATTTGCTTGCACAAAGTTGGCAGTGGGGTAGAAAAATTCCATGGTCTGGAACCATTTGGCTACACATCATTTGAAAGAGTCTGTCCTAGGCACAGCAGAACTGCATAAAGGAAACCAGTCTCCCTGGTTTATACTTTTCTTACTAGCAGAACATGTAAGTTGCATCTGAACGAGGCTTCTTGCAAAAAATATGTGCAGGTTTTTTATTGCATCTTTGATATAACTTTCCCTATTCAATTATATTGGCAAATATGTGTATATACTATATTACTGAAGTTATACTATAACTGTCGACTGCAGGGTAGTTGAACAATCTTGCAAGACTCCACAGAGTGGAAGAGTGCATGTCTTTTCCAGGATGTTGTAATTTGGTTAGCTTAAGTAAGCATTTCATCACCATCCTTTCATCAGTTTAAGGCTTTGGTCTCTCAGCTTTGAATATTTCAGCAGTGAACAATTTAAAAGTAAAGTGGGAAGACTCCCTTAAGAGATAAAAGTAGCATTTCTTCATTTTCAGACTCCTGAGAAATGCTAAAGTTGTCTTTATTTCAATTTAAAAAAATCAGGAAACTTTAAATCTTTAACATTACTTCACGAGGTTAAAAATTATGTTGGAAAATAAAATTGATAGGAAATTTGCATGTTGATAGACACTCTGCTATTCTAGTAGGTGTGATTAGTATTTTGAGATTTAAAATTGTCCGTAATTTTTATACTCTGTTAGGTGTTACTTGCTTGAATTTCTAGTTACAGTAGCTTTGTGTGTATATTCAGCAAAAAAAAAAAAATTCATGAAAATGAAATTCAAATGTAGATTCTAATCAATTTGATGGTATTGCATTACAGGAAATTAGTTACATGTTTGTCCCTCTTCTGTCAGAAATTACTTCAAAGCCAAAACTGCCTTGTCAGAGGATGCGAAGTGGTATTGGCCATGTTTAACAGCAGCCTTTTGAAATTTGAGAAGTTCTTTTCAGCCATATAAGTTACTAGGAACGAGTACAAATGCATGCTGACGTGACTGCAGACTCTAAGAGGATAGATGACTATAAACCTGAATTATTTAAATAAAGTTTGTGTTGATCTGTTTGGTTTGAGGACAATCAGGCATGTAGCTCAGTCATCAGAGGCTGGATAAGTGAATTGTTGCATCTGAGTATCAGCACTCTCCAATACTGAGTATTCAAGTGAGGAGGTCCTCTGGGGTGTGTCACATGCACAACGAAACTGCGGTCTGTAATAAAATAATGGCTGCAGAACCAAATGTTGTGTTTTATAGAGCTGTATGAATGTAGAGAGGTAACACTTTAATTCTAGCCTTGGTGCAGGTTTTTGCTGGTAACTTTTAGCAGAGGACTCTTGAAGATACATTTCTAGGCCTCCTTCAAGACTCCTATAAAAGCTTATGTCTCCAGGATTTGACGACCTACTAAATCTTCTAGACCAGTTCTAGTATACGGTGAAGATCATATGGCACGCCAATTCAAAATGCAAGCGCGTTTTTGTGCATAACAGGCAAATCTGGTCTTGGTAAGATAGTTGTGGGTGTTGTTTAAGCACCAGAAACGTTGCTTACATGCACTGATGTGTGTACAAGTAAGGACAGTGTGTGGCTTTCTCACTGACAACCTAGTGCTGGTTGTTCAAAAGTCTTTAAGCTTCCATACGAAAATGGAGTTCAAGTGAGCTTTGAAACAAAAGAATGCAATGCATGTCCAGTATCATGTTGGCTATGTTTCACTCTTTGAAAATGAAACCACAGTCCAGATTAATAGATAATGAAAGATGCTTCTTCTCATCTCTAATGTAATCCTTCTCAGATACCCTTCAGAGGTTCTCCATCTGGATTGCATAATCACTGTGATCTCTGGAAAGTTGCTTCACTTAACAAGCAGGGGGAAAATGTCTTCAGTGCAGCCACATCATACACAATTAAAAAAAACAACAAAACACTCATAATCCTATTTGTGTTGGGAAAATCCTGGCTTTTAAGCAAATATTCACCATCCGTGATATCACTCTCTCACTTTCTTCGGAATAAAACTTTTTTTTTATTGCAACATCTCTACTTAGCAGTCAGTCACTGCAATTATTGTTTTGACTTTTCAGTCTGGAGAATTTAAATGTATCCCAAAATTCCTATTTAACTTTATAGTGGAGGCAGAAGTACATGTTGAATGAGGCAAATAATGTAGCTGAATATAATTTTTGCTGGTCTGCTTTTCAATTTTACAGAACATCGACAAGGTGGTGTTTGTTGGCAACTTTCTCAGAATTAATATGATTTCTATGAAGGTGCTAGCATATGCTATGGATTATTGGTCCAAGGGACAACTGAAAGCTCTGTTTTTAGAACACGAGGTAAGGACATACATGTTGAACTTACTGTAATTTGTAAGTACAAAAATCTTGTGGTTCTTGACTCGGTGAAGTTAAAAGGGAGAATTTCAATGCCATTGCTTTGAAGTGAATGTGCAAAGTAAACTCTGCATAAGTCTAAAGTACAGATTTGTTTGAAAATATCCCTTGTTAACTCCCTGGCTTGATCACTATTCTTGTATTTGTCGCTAAATGTTGCACATCTCTTAATTTTGCTTTCTGACCCTAATACCAACAATGTTCATTTGCGTGGTCTGGTATATAAACCTCAACTAGAATTAATTTTGGCAAGCATGATTGAGGTGACTGTTGGATGGATGTGTTCATAATGGAAACTGCCCTGCCTCGATACAGCATTGTTATGGTGGTTCTGTAAATTCTGTTTTGGCAATTTTAGAGAACTGCGTAAGATTTCTCCCAGTATAAGGCCCTTTCTTGGACCTAAACAAGATCATATTAAATCACAGTTCAGATACAGCAAATACTTGGCACACCAGGGCTGATCTTATACAAAAGATATCTTTTTAATTGCCTTAACGGAACTGAAGACTTTACATACTCATGCTTATATCTACTGTTGGAATTTGATTTGGTTTGTTTTGCTTTTGCCTTGTCTAAAGGGTTATTTTGGAGCTGTTGGGGCTCTTCTAGAATTGCTTAAAATGACAGATGATCAGTGATGAAGCTGTCTGAAGAGATTCCTACTGCAGATGCTGCTGGATAAGAGTGAAAGCCACTACAAGGATGGAAATGAAGCCATTATGGTAGTTCTACCTGCTGGATTTGTAAATAATTTAAAATCCTTTTAACTGATCTTTAACTTCTGGGTTTTGAGCTTATACTTCAGAATTCATACTGGGAATAATGAGATTTTTTTTTTTCTGTACACTGTATTTTTTAGGGGAAAAATGTGCAAAGTGGCCAAACATACAGATTTTATGGATTTATTTTAAAAAGTGGATACTGTTTAATGTAGGACCTGTGATATGAGGCATCTGCTTTTCTTCTGGGGTTTACTGATTAGTGTCGTAATTTTAACTTCATTTAGTAATCACTCTAGGAGATTTTTTTATCTTATTTTCATGACGTTTCATGATTTGTTCTTGGTTTCAAATGAAACTACAAAGCTGATGCATTTTACTGTGAAAACTAGTCATTGATTATTTTTGCCTTTCCTCATTAGATGAGACACTTTTTTATTTAACATCCCCCGCCCCTCTGGAAAAATAAATTTACAAACTTCCTGTGACATGGGTTTCTGGCCAAGACTGTGAGAAATCTTGGTGGGGGGCAAGGGGTTTAAGATTGTAATTTTTCAGTAGTCATGACTTGCAACAGGAACAGACTGCTAACTGGTTTTGCAGGACTAATTCTCCTCTAATTTAAGAATTTTTAACAAGATGTGAACTAAAATTTTAATTATTGGCTTAACACTAAAATGAAACCCTGTTTCTGTTGAAAATCTCTGATCTATACGAAGAGTTCTATAGTACAGGCGTTATTTATATAGGTGACAAAGGGAGAAGATTGTTTTCATTTCTTTGAAGACTTTTCTGTAGTCTGCAGTTTTTAACTTAATCAAAACCAACTGATAATTGCATTATTCAAAGCCCAGTTTCTAAAATTACAAAGATATTGACTAATGTATTTTCTGATTTTAAGCTAATGTTAGCTTTCCCTCCTGTTTATTCCAATACAGTATTTTCTACCTTTTTTGATTTGTGGAACTCTCTAGATTTTTCTTTTTTTCCAGTTGAATTGAGACCCCTTTGAAATCTATGTACTTAGATTGCTGCGTAGCACGTGTGAAGTTGCTTTTCTTAGACACCATGAAGGCTCACAAATCAGAGGCTGAAAACCAGCCCATAAATTATTTTGTCTTGCAAAACTGTATGTGATGTCACATAATGTAAAGGGCTCATCAGAAGGACAGTATAAAATTCAGACACATGTATTATCAATATATTTTTGGAAGGGTGTTTATTTCACTTTTTTATAGTCATTAACTTCCATATCTCCCAAATGTTGAAATAAATTAATAGTAACTGAAATGTTAACTTGTCTGATGGAAATAAAGACCACTACTGTTTTGACGGGTTTAATGTATCCGTGGAATTCATTTCTTGAAATCAATGATGTGAAATACAAAACACTGTTTTGCGACACACACAGGTAGTTATTTCCATGATGATTCTTTGGTTCTTGGTGGGTTTTTTAATCTTTGTTACATGGCTTTGGTCTTTGAAGCTTTTTGCCTGCCTGAAGTTGACTTTTTCCTAGACTGTAAACTACAACATGAGACAGTATGTTGTAGTTGATATTTCATGTAATATAGAGCTCGAGGTAAGTGACAACAGTTCTACTCAGTGCCTCTATTTTTTATGAACAAAATGAAACTTTCATTAAGCTTATTTGCTAAGTTTTGTCTGCAACTAAAGATTGGTTTGTAAATCGAGCTTTTTTGAAGGTTTCAGAATGTTGAGGTAACTGCACTTCTTATGATAAACAGTAGAGGGAAGCATAACATCGACAATGTAAATATGCTTTGCTAAAGCAGTGGAGCTCGGGGCAATTTGTGTTATTTCAGAGAAAAGTTCCATCTTTTTCTCCCTGGTCTGTTTTTGAAGGGAATTTGATATGGGAATATCTCTCACTTAGGTGTTCTTGCATGCTTAGCATTTATAGTTATGTGAAGGAACAATATACTGTTAAGTAAACAAATATGAAATAGCACTTTTGAGATTAAAATCCTCTAGTCCTCAAAAAAAAAAAAGGAAATAATATANAATAGGATGGAGAGTTATGAGAAGTCACTAAGTAGGAGAAATTGGAGGAGCCTGGTGTAAGATGAAAATGACATTGTAAGTTAAATTCTTCCTTTCCTGAGGCAGAAGCGCCTACTGCAGAAGCACTACTCTGTTACCTTGAAACCTACAGTTAACTCTTTCCCCCCCCCGCCCCTCCTTCACCACCAGCACCATCATATAAATCTGCTAGTACTGTAACATGCTGGTTTACCTTTAGGCTTTGTCTGCCTTCACTAATCCCAGCTTTTTGTTTTCCTCCCATGTGCCTCCTCCATAATTAAGGTAATGAATGAATGACAGTGTGGCTGATTTCTAGCACTGTTCCAATATTTTTGCCATAGCGGGGAGCACTTCAGGGCTGTTCTAAGAAGCATCACTGTTGGCTTGAATTTTTCTGATTGTGTTTTGTATCCAGTTGCTGGTTACAGTCATCTGATGGGAGGGCTGTTTGCCCCGCTTCGTCATCCAGAGGCANGTTAAGTAAACAAATATGAAATAGCACTTTTGAAATTAAAATCCTCTAGTCCTAAAAAAAAAAAAAGGAAATAATATATGGACTATGCAAGATGCACAAATGGAAACTGTGTGGTTGAAGAAGAGCACAATTCTGGTAGCCCTAACGTTAGCTGTAAGATTCCAGAGACTGTCAGGTAAGTTGATCACAGCAGTTCTAAGAGAAGCACAAAATAAAACTTTTTAACTTCAAAATGCTTAATNCACCACCAGCACCATCATATAAATCTGCTAGTACTGTAACATGCTGGTTTACCTTTAGGCTTTGTCTGCCTTCACTAATCCCAGCTTTTTGTTTTCCTCCCATGTGCCTCCTCCATAATTAAGGTAATGAATGAATGACAGTGTGGCTGATTTCTAGCACTGTTCCAATATTTTTGCCATAGCGGGGAGCACTTCAGGGCTGTTCTAAGAAGCATCACTGTTGGCTTGAATTTTTCTGATTGTGTTTTGTATCCAGTTGCTGGTTACAGTCATCTGATGGGAGGGCTGTTTGCCCCGCTTCGTCATCCAGAGGCATCTAGAGAGTCTGAAAACACTTAGTCAACTGCATAGATGAACCTCTACTATAACTGGTACAAACTGGAAATTTGAGCAAGCAAAGCTCTGTTGCGCCACTATTGAAGTTGTATTAAGAACCTAGAATTACCCAGATCCTTGGATCTTTTTATTTTGGGAATGGTGAGGGTGAAGGAGCAGACTTCCCTAAGGAAGATCAGTGAGTTTGCAGATTTAATATGTATTCAAAGCACTGTTTTGGTATAAATTGATGAGATCTCTTAACAAGCGAGGTAGTGTTAATCCAGCTTCTCTTTCTGAAAGATGTTAAGGTAATTATTAAGGTAAGTTGGAGTAGAATGAGTGGAATTCCTTGCTCTCAATTGTGACGACTTGTGCCAAGGTCTGCTCCTTTTGGACTTGACACTTGTTGAAATACACACCACTCTCCTCATTCTCTCCCCACTGCTGAGAAACTCCAATTTTTAATAGTTTTGACAAAAAGTCTAATTACATCCCATAGGAAGAAGAGTCTACGTTTTCAAGTAAAGTGTTTGGACTAAATTATAGGGGAAAAGTTGCTAATGCTGATTGAAGAGAGACAACTAAGAGTATGTACTTGATGAGATTTGATAGAGAAGACGAGCATGGGGGCAGTACAAGAATCTGACTTCTAGGACAAGTGGTGTGTTTGCAGTGCATTCCAACCTCCGCAAAGCTGTCCTGGTGTTTCGCTGTTACCAGTGCTTATGTTCCCATTAGACTGTCACAAGATACTTGCAAGTGATTTTTGGCAGGACACAGCAGAATTTTAGAGATGGGAGAACCATATGGGGTTGAACTGGTGACAAAATAAACATATGTGATTGTTTCCAGTTGGATGAGTTCTACTGGGATCTGTTGTTAAAGCACAAGGTGTCTTTAAATTTGGCATTAAATGAAATACAGGCTATGAAAAAGACCACAGTCTGTTTTGTATCTTGCTCCCTCTCAGTACCTGGGAGGTAGAGGACATCTGATCTCTAGGATGTCCTGGAAAATAAATGCTTGTTTAAACCTAAAAACTGAAGCCAGTTTCTGATTCTTTAAGTATTACTGGTGCTGATTGGAATTTACTAGTTGCATGATTATTAGCACGTTTGGAGAAAGAGATGTAGGGAGTGCCCAATAAGAGTCTGTTCTTCAAATGTCCCACTACTGCCTCCCAAAAAAATCCTGACAAAAAGAAGCAAAATAAATCTGTGGTTCTAACTGTAAAAGTTAGGAGAACCTGTCAACTGCCTTGGGAATTGAGAATCATGTCAAGCAAGAGGAGGCACTGGCACTTGGAGAGGTGAAAGAAATGGGTAAGAAAAGCTGAGGCTCGCAAGAGGGGGAAGCTGCTGAGCCTGGGAAAGGGACATGGCAGCAGCATCTTCAGAGGTTTCTGGGGGTGACGTGAGCAGGGTGGGAAGGGCACCGCAGGGTCAGGGGTGACCTTGCTCTTTGGTGGTGCAGCCAGTGAGAGATGGGTGGCAGAGGTGGAGAGGTCAGGTTGTTTGGCAGCCTGGCAGGCAGGGTGTTGTCCTAATTCAGGGGTGATGAAAGGATGCAGCTGGGTGGTTGTGAGCTGAAGTGGTTAATTGCTGTACTTGGGCAAGCACCCGGTCACCTGCGCGGAAGCCTTAGGTCTCTTATCCAGATGCAGATGTGCTCTCTAGTGCAGGCAATAGCCTGATCTCAAACATTGCTTGTCTTGGTACGTGAGACGCACAGTAGGGGATGTACCGGCCTCAGAACGATTTTTTTTTTTTTTAACATCAAACTCAGTTCTATTGTATTGGCAGAAATACAGCTGCTTTCTGCTGGCCCTCAGCAGTTTGCTCTGTGTGCAGCTGTGCAAAGCAGCTGGTTGCAGGAAGGGGTCAGCAGCCTCCTGCAGCTTCCTTCCCCTGAGGTAAACCCCAGGCTGCTTGCAAATGGCAGCCAGAGCGGAGTGCTGTGGTCCTGCGTGGTTTATTTATAAACACTGTAGGTGCAGCTATGAAGTACCAAGTTAAAGGTATAATTCAAGGCAATGAAGGAGGGCAAACAGCCTGAAATGGCATCGTGTTACGTTACAACAGCAATGTGTCATTCCCTGTTCTTAAGTGATTTTGCTTATTTTCTTGCAATGATCAGGGTACTTCCAGCTTCATAAGCATCTTTCCAAGTTGACAGCTTCACTGTTTTCCAGCTTTTTGGATGGATGACCTACCCATCTCTCTGCAAACTTAAAAGTTTGAGCAAATCTGAACATTGTGTCTAGTACAAAGCAGAAGTTACCCTTTAACAAATGCTATGATGTACCAGAGCAGCCTTGGCAATGTGTGTACAGAGTTGGGTTTACCCCGGTTACTGAGATCTCCATTTATGCCCATCCATGAGGACATGGCCTTGGCCAGCCATCTTACTGCTTTCTCACATAGTATGTTAGAATTATTTTTTTTCCAACTGGCATACTTTTTTGGTGTAAATTCTTTTGTGATAGGACCTTTCCCTTGTGAGGGAATATGTGTTCTCTGCTGCCTTGAAAGCATTGAGGAAAAACGCTTAGAGCAAGACAGAGCCTCATCAAGAACAGCCACTAGTTTGATAATGCAGAACACTGTCACGACAGAGACATCGGTGCTTCAAGCAACAGGATGGTGTGGCCGCTGGTATGTTGAGACTTGGTTGGATTTTTCTGTTGCTGCTGTTTAGGAATTGTTTTGCATTCATATGTGTTAGCCAATTGCACAAAATAAAATAGCTGGTCTCAGCTTGAGGGAGTTGAGTTCCCAGTGCTAGGCTGGGTGGAAGTGGGGATGCATGTGCCAGTAAGGATGAGGAAGTTAATGCTGCAAGCCTGTAGGACAAATGTACTGATCAAAATGTTCTTTCCTACAAACTTTATTAGTTGCATCAGTTGAGAGACTGCAATCGAAGTATTCTTGTGTAAATCAGTAAATCATTACCAACTGGCAGATGTCATACTGTGTTGAGATAGTATTTTTATCTGCCTCCTCTGTCTTCCCACTGGCATTACCCCGTCGATATCCTGATTGTCAGCATACCCTTAGCCCAGCGTGCAACTGAGGGAGCAAGTAAATGTGGTCTGTGAGCGTGTTTTGTGAAATGCAGTAGTGCGATGTGGGCAAGGCACCTGAAGCTGCAAGAAGCTTCTCAGAGGAGAAGGTTGCATAGGCTTCACCTGGAGATTGCAATAAAAAGTTATTATTGGAATTGATTTGAACAGTGAGAACACTCTCCTGTATTTTAAAATTATTTTTACTCTTTATATTTTTAAAAATTAAACTGTAAAATAATGCATATTAATTCAACAAACTAAATGAACAACTTAATTTTCCATTTTCAAAGCTGTCTGGCTAAATGCGTCACAAAATGCTGAATGTACTTAAAAGAAATTTTAGTTCCTTTTAACAGAATTGTTTTGTTTTTTGAGCAACCTCACCCCTAGTGTTATTTGAATAAGTAAACAAATACATGCTGTTCCTACGCTCTAAGCATGGAGCATGCTGTTACCCAGTTAGTGTGCTGCTATTGCACTTGGCTACAAAAGACCGTGCACAAAAAAATCCAGAAATATTTACAAGATAAGCCAAAAACACTCCCAAATTTCCCACTGGTTTAGTCATTTCTTTTTTTAGCTTAGAAAGTCAGTTATCTCTTAAAGTATAGGAGATTTGAAGTCTTCTCTCCGGCAGATCTGCCTGTGCAGTGTGGCAGCTCCCTGTGCATCGCTCGTTTGCCTCTTTGAAGGAGGAAGAGCGGTGCAAGGGAAGATAAAGCCGCTTTCTGATGATGATGGCTGCAGACTGAGCCATCACCTATCACACATTATGGCTGTTCTTTTACAGGCAGGACAAAAATATTTGGGAACTGAACTTTCATAAGTCTTCTCTCCCCTCTACCCTCTCATCACACAAGAAATTACATTAAAAAAAAAAAAAAGCACCCCCTGAAAATGAATTGACCTTTTATTCATGGGAAGAATCATCAAGGTCAGCTTACCTTCTGCCAGGAAGACTACTTTTTTTTTTTTCAGTTTCTGATATTTTTCTCCACTACTAGGAGTTTGATTTTTAACCTGCCATATGACCTATCTCCATGTTCTGCCTCCCTTACCTGAAAGGGTTGTAGAATCTTTGTCAGGTTTCCATGAACATCTGCTTCCCAGCATTACGGGAATTTCTTTTAAGTTTAATTTTATACAGATTACTATAAAGTTCTCAGATACCAACCCCAGAATTATAAGTGTCTTTATCAGTATAGGAGCAAAAGAGCTGTTACTAATACCGCTCTGTGGAGTCCACTGACTACTGGTATGAAGATGTTATAGAAGTCTGTCTTTCCTATGTATGGAGTTTGTTAGGCTTGGTGATTGAAGTCTCTTTATTCACAAGAGTAAGAGAAGAACTGGCTTTTTCCTTTTCTAACCTATTTGCCTTGCAGACCTTTTGGAGGAAAGTAGCTTAATTCCCTTCCAGTCGCTGACCTTCCCACCTACCCTGCTGTGGTAGGATGGTATATGACTGACAATGCTGATGGGAACTTCTGGCCACAAAAAAAAAAGACTGAATACACAAACCCCAAAGAACTGTTTTTAAAAACAAGAAAAATACCTTAATTAGTAAAATATTACTCAGACTTGAGCCAGAAATCTATCGATGAAGAAGCCAGTTTATCACCAGTCGTAAAATTAGCAGCGTTAGTCTTATAGCAATTAAACGGTAGATAATACCGTTCCATGTCTCTCTACTGTTTTAAATTTCATGTCTTGATCAGGTAGGATTAGGCTCCAAGCCTGCATGCAGGTATGTATTCATCTCCCAGGAGTAATGAAGGATGCCTCTACCCGAAAGCACACTTGCACACGTGCACGTGCAAAAGGTTGTGGTCCCTTTTGCTCTGTGGGCCCCTGGCCAAGTCCCAAACCCCTCACAGCATCAAAGTGGTTTTGCGGCAGGAGAACCTGGACAGGAGGTGGGTTGGTTTGTGCTGAAGGGATGGTGCCTCAAACCTTCTCCTCCCAAATGGTTCTAGGGCACAAAGAAGGGTCAGGCACTGACGCTGGTTCTCCTGCCAGACGGCATTGCCAGCCCCTGCCCCTCCTGCTGAATTTCCGAACTAAAAATACCTCGCTGAGAACCGTGAGGCACCTCGTTAGCTGCTGCTGCGTGGCCAGAGGGAGCTGGACCACCTCGATGTCAGAACAGCGGCAGTTTGTCCGGCACTGCAGCCACGAGGCTGATGCAGACATGCAAGGCTGCGGAGAGTCAGCATCGTAATATTTACAAAAATACCTTGCTATACAGAGCAGATAATTTTTGATGTACTTTTAGCTGGCTCTGGTTTAGGTCTCTGTCTGCACATGCTTAACTCGGAGAGAAAAAAAAGCAAACATGGAAGGGAAGGAAACCAATCCACCTTGCACATGCACAGAGTGGAAAAAAAGTTGGCTGTAAGGTTGTGTGTTGCATAAGTGCCCCTGGAACTAATCTGGTACATCTCCAAATAAAACAGAAATCCCTGATGCTTGTAACTTTCTCTCTGGGTGGAATGACAATAGTTTCTGTGTTTAAATCTGTAAATGTTTGCTGTAGATATTATCAATGGACATATTTTATTTAAAGGAGTATATTGATGTTTAAAGCAAAGACACTGTTCCCCCCGCCTGTGAACACAAGGAATACAAAAATTAGGTAGTAAAACCTGAATTGATAGTAGTCCTAGCTGTTAAGCTGTGCATTTTACAGGTGAGCTGCAGGGGAAGAAATGTCTGGCGGCACGGTGTACCCCGGCATGGGTGAAGAGCTCTCCCTGAGCCGGCGAGTGCCAGCTGGAGCCTTGCCTGCGGCACAGCCAAAGTGACCGCTTTTCTGTGTTGTGGAGAGCCGGTGGTGGCTCACTGTCTTCTCTTACTTGGTATCATGTGCTGGTCTGGGGAACAGGATAAAGACAACCTGCACTGCTTCAGGCTTTGCACCCCAGTTCAGCCTCCAGCTTGTGCTTTTCCCCAAGAGTTGGTACGGGCAGGGCTGTTGGTGATGAGCAGGACAAGGTGCGAACACCAGCTCTACAGAAGAGCACAGCAAGCCGTACTCGTCATCCAATGTAATGCCATGAAAACCTGTAAAGCCATGGAAATGGTTAGTTCTTCTTGGACTAGAGCAGCATTACAGGCCATGTTTCCTGTATGGATTAAAATAGCCCAAGCCTCTGGCCCACAGTCCAGGGGGTATGGAAG
The DNA here is from genome assembly GCA_013400195.1 of Aramus guarauna. Lineage (NCBI taxonomy): Eukaryota > Metazoa > Chordata > Aves > Gruiformes > Aramidae > Aramus > Aramus guarauna. Next base: position 3,006,594 of record VXBL01003649.1, read on the forward strand.
ACAGACTGGAATGGCTGTACGAAGGCTCGCTTCCAAGTACAACTAATTCAAATTTATTACTCCCATGCTGTGAAAAAATCCAATATGTAATTAATGTTTTTTTCTGATGTGCAATGAAATTTAGACATTTTAAAATTTCCTTTTTCCACCAAAAAAACCCTGCTAGAGGGAAGCCTAGCAGGCTGCTGAAAGACAGACATTTGATGGATAGGATTTTATTTTTTTTAAAGCTCCTGCCTTTGTACAGCCAAAAGTTTGTTGGAACCATGTTTCCATAGGACACATGTTTTCATGAATTTTTGTTTTCAAGGGAAATTGTTGCATTGGAAAATTCTGTCTAGCTGGAGTGCCAATCCTTGTAAAATACATACATCAAAATGTGTCCATAAAGCTTACTGTATGTGCTTGGACCAAGGATTTCAATGACACACCAGAAAGAATACCCCAAATAAATAGCAGCAAGGCAAGAGGTTTGAAATGTGAAACTCTGTAATCACTAAAAGGAGATGAATCATCCTCCTCTTCAACCAATATTAAGTTTTGCTCTGCCTATACTTAGTTTATATCAAGAAAGAGAGGATATTTCCAAAGATTCTGGATGATGATACACTTAAGTAAAATAGGTTGCAAGATGTACCTGTGTCTAGTTCTGGGTGTCATTAGAAACAAGGCTGTTAAATGGATTTTTTTTGGTCTGAGACCTTATGATGGCCTTACGTTCCAGGGTTTGCTAATGTTCATGTAAGAAGTGAGGTGGCCATGGAATAACAATTACACATCCTCTTTTTTCTAACCCAGGTTCCGTATGTGACTTAGCCACGTATTTTGAGGAATTCATTACAGTCTTTTGATCTTCTGCTGAAGCCCTGTATGTCAGTAAGCAACAGAGCTTCGCTTCACCTTCGGAAAGGATCCTCCGCTCACAAGCGGTGAGTGAGTACTTCGCCTTCTCACTTTGGAGTCAGCAGGATCTGGACTGTAGCGGAGGAGGAGGAACTGAGGGGAACCATAGGGACTACAGTTTGTCCAGCCTGTGATGTCTTTGGCTTAATTTCCAGGCACATCAGGGAAGTTGCGTCCCCTTGACTATAGGTCGCCAAGGGTTGTTAGTGACCAGATCTGAAACTGTTACTCCGAGCATGCCTTTGCAGTATATTCCTTTACTGTCAGCTGGCTGTATCAGGGAGGTGGAAGAAGAGGGCAGAGGAAGGAGGATAGTGCAGTTTTACAGTTTACCACAGGTAATTGTATATAAAGGTTCAATTAAACAACATACTTTAAGAACATACATGCATAGGAAGGCTGTTCATCAACTGTGTCATGGCACCTAATCATCCTCCAAACTGTAAAAGCATTTATCTTACCTGCTAAATTCTATAGTGTCAGAGTTTCTGATTATTTTTGTCGTTTGGAAAGTGTAAAAGAGTGTAAAGGTATTATTCTTGTTTGCATAGGGACCAAACCAAAACACCTCCATTCCCAGATGTGTTGTCTTTGCCTGGTCAGGTGCTCCAGGTAAGGGAATGTACTCCTTTGATATTATGATTACAGCAGTTCTAGAGGAGCAACGTGCACACTCCTGCAGCCCTGGAGGGATTAAGGTCATTACAGGTGAGTTATACTGTGCTGCTTGTCAGACGGCTAGATGGAGCAGTGCAATGGATCCTTTATCTGGTGCCAGCAGTTGAAACTTGCATGAGAAAAATCTGTTCTAGCAGTGACAAGCGGAAGCCTGTCATGAATGCGTAAAACATAAATGTAAACCAAAACCTGGTATTTCTATTGTTAGTGTTGCTCCAAAGAACCAAATGAAGTCATGCATATTCTTTTGGTGATACCTAGTTTGTGATATTTCCATGCTGAAAATGAATTTATATGAAATTTAAATAGCAAAAAAGCATGTTTTAAAGTTGTTACGGCACCAATGGCCAGGTCAGCAGAGTATGAGCAGTGTTACTGCCTCTCTGTGTATTCCTGGATGTAAAATACATGAGGTGGTGTGTGCGTTCTTCTGTGGTGCTCTGACCGTATCCTTTCCACTTGAGAGAGGAAAGCATTACCTGTTGTTGACCCAGATGTCAAAATGCCAGGAGCCAACATAGATAACCACTGTTGTTCCCATCGTTGATGGGGAGTTGTCACAGAGATGCTGTCAACGAGACTTGCAGAGGAAGTTGGCTGCGATGCCGAGATCCCCAGTCCTTGAGCAGTAGCTCAATGCACAGGCCATCTTGTTCAGAGCTGTCTATTATCTTGCAGTGCTATGCAGTACAAACAAAGCCTCTTGCAATTACATTAGCAGTGTATTTTGGCAAGGAAAATCTTTCAACATGAAGCACAGTTTAATCCAGGTAAGGTTAAAAATCTTTCCAAAATATTACAGAACTGTAAAAAAGAGGAAAAAAACCCAAAACCTCACCAAGGAAGTAGGAGCTGCACTCTTTTTCTTGGCCAAGAATAAGTTTCTGTTACCCATACAGTTGGTGGGGAAAACCTACCCCCTTTTCTCTACAGCTGCCATGAGCTACCATGCCATAGGAAGGGGAGTACGTGTGCTAGGGAAGCTGTGCACAGGAGGTGTGGGCTGCCCAGCACGCAGCTTTCCCCCATGGTGTGCAGAAGGAGGGGGAAGTGCTTGTAGACCCGTCTCTCCTAGACGCCTCATGCCCCTGCCCTGCGCAGAGTAGCTCTGTCACCTGGAAAAGGGTGTCTTTTACAATTAAGCTGCTGTGCTTACCCAAATTGTGTGTACTTCCTAACACCGAAGGATTTTGAACTTACCCTGGAAGAGTGGTGTAGCAAACACCTTCCAGCCACCCTCTCCTCTGGGTCTGCTTGTGCGCTCCTGGGAGCTTTGCACTTGCTCTTTACAGCAGTGCTGAAAGGTTCCGGGTGAAAGACAGGAACCAGGCAGCCCTTTGTCTGGCGACAGTGTTTGGGAAGGGTAAGAAAAGTTCCCATTTTATCTTTGTTCTCATGGAAAGTGTCACAGGACGTGTAATGTCCCTTCTGAGCAAAGACCTGCTGTTTTCCAGATCTTGTCTGAAAACCCATGCAGTATTCAGCAGGCCACTTAGTTTATCTTCCTTGGATAAACAAAAGGCTGCTGGAATTTGAAACTTGTTCCAAGAGTCTAGGGTCCAAAGCCTGCTGAAATCTGTGTGAGTCCTCCCCCTGGTCTGGGGTTTTGAATTGAGTTTGAAAATTTAAAGACCAGCAAGCAACAACAGCATGACTCCTAATGGCGTATAGGGCATGCAGGGCTGGTGTATGTGATGGAGGGCCATCCATATGCACAAGTTGTGGTGCTATTTCCACTCTTTGAGTGTCGCCTGACTTTGGAACTGCTTAGAAATGCCTTCTGAAATGCCTGAGAGCAGTGATCCAGAAATGCCAGTACAGGCTTTGCCTTGGTTGGGAGGGGAGGGGGGAGCCCCTCTTAATGCGATGAAAGTTCCCACGGCACTGCTTAGACGCCCTTTTCACGTTGGCGAAGGTACCGCGCAAGAAGGGAGTCCCGGTCCCTCTGATGACAGCTTGACGGAGCCGGAGCCACGGGAAGGGGAAGCGCCCCGAGCAGCCCACCGGGTCCCGCTGCAGGGGAACCCGGCGAGGCAGCGGGAGAGGGGAACCGGCTGTCGCCCTCGCAGCCGGCAGCTTTTTCCTTGCCAGCCGACGAGGCGGCCGGGGAAGCTCCAGCGGGGTCTTGCGAGCTCCCTACGGAGCGGATGAAACCGCGGTGCTTCCCGGCCTCCTCGCCCCACGTGCTGGGGGATACCGCGGTGTAAAGCCCGGCCCCGGGCCCGCCGAGCCAGCCCCCCCGCGGGGGCAGCGCGCACCGACGGGCCCCGCTCCGCCCCGCCGCCGCGCTCCTCCCGCCGCCGCGGGGGCTGCAGCCTGCAGGTAGGGGCTGCGCGGGGGCCGCGGGGCTTCCTCCGGACAGCTGCGAGCTGGGAAGGGGCAAGCCCGCGGGGGGTGCGCTGGGTTTGGGGGGTTGGGGTGTATCCGCGCCGCGGGGGCGGTGTGGACATCGGTGGGGGCGGCGAGGGCTGGGGCGGGCGGCTGCGCCGCGGGCGATGCGAGGAGCGGAGCGGGGCGGGCAGCGCGGTGCTCTCCGGAGGCGGCGGTTCGCAGCGCTCCGGCGTGGCTTCAGCTGGGTCGCTTTCATGCTCTGCCTGCACCGGGGAGCCTAGAACTGCAGAAACGTTTTTGTTGGGGTTTTTGTTGGGTGTTTGTTTTTTTTTTTTTTTAAAGTTAATCTTACAATTAAATTAAGAAACTGTATATATGTGCATATATATAAAAGCTGCTGGTTAGATAAAATGCTAGTCAGACGGTTAAAGAATAAACAGCGTTTCAAGTTCCTAGATGGTATGAGGAAATCTTAATTCTCCTTTATTTCTGTTGCATAAGCAGAAAAAGCATACCTGTTCAGAGATGGCAGCGAAGCTTTGCTGCGTGTGCCCTGTCAGTGTACGCACAGCCCCTCCGGGCTGTTACCTACGCTGGCTCACACAGGCTGCGGCCCTGGGTGTGGAAGTGGCTCCCAAAAGAGCTCTGAAAACTGAGGCGCAGACTGCTCAGCGACGGGCTGGAAGAGCTTGGTCTGTCATCTACCACAGAAACAGTTAGCTGGGAAAGGGGCTAATCGCAGTGATCCTTATCCTGGACGGCCTTGATGATGCTTCTGGGACATTAACGTAATTAATTTCCAGGAGAATATTTAGTCCATTGCAGGACTTAACCAGGTGGGCAATAATATACTTAAGCCAGGTGGTATTGTTGGCATGTGTCTTACAGCAAATTTTGTGTTCAGAGGCGCGCTAAGATCAGGAAACTGTTCAACAAAGAAACAAAATACCAAAATATACAAGGAGTATTATCCTTATTTTGAACTTTCTGATAATTTGCCACTCATTTATTGAAGTGTTCTGATTGATATTTCTAGGAGTAAGTTGTTAATTGGGTATTTGGGATGAATTTGGGGTTGCATGATTGTCTTTTGACTGAAATGATTTCATTAAGTTAACAAGCTCGTTGGGGTAGCTGAGTCTGTTTGTTGTTGTAAGTCCGCTCCTGCAGTGGCAATGAGGAAACGTTTCCGTTAGCACTGGGAAATTCGAGGATAACATGAAACTTAATGAAGTGAAACAGGATTGCGTTTTACTCAGAGTGATTCTATTATGCCTCAGTTAGGGCTGTAATATTGCTCACCTCAAATCATTAGCTGTTACTGTCTTTTGATGTGATTTTTTTTTTTTAAGCTATATATTGCTCATTATTTTATGTGCTTTTTGTTTTGTAATTATTAACTTGCATTATATTTAATTTTTACTTTTCCACCTTTTGCAACAGTATAACAGAAGCTGCATTTTAATGGCAGGTTTCTCAGGGTTCCCCTTAGGGGTTTCCCTGTGAATGCCTTCAAAATTCAATCATTAACTTTTACCTTAATCTCAAGCTGGACAGTGACGATGAAAGACAATATTGCACAGTGTGTAGATTTATTGTACAAAGCTTTACCTGATACAGGGGAGAAACCTCAGAAATCTTCTTTTCCCCTAGCTTGCATATTCACGTTGGCTACAAGCTGTATTTTGTTTACCTAACCGAGCGGCTTGCTACAGTAGGTCTCCTGACTGACTGGATTTGGTGGGTTGGTTCTTGCCTGTGACCACGAGGAAGGGGACTAGGAGACCCCCAGGGATCCCTTCCCGATCTGTATTTCTGGGCCAAGATCCTACGGACTGAGCACGGGGAGGGGGAAGATTTTTCAGATGTTTTGATGCAAGTACAATTGCTTGCTCAGGGAGAAATTTGGCATGTGTTTCCTTAGACAACCGTGCTTGCGTAAGCAGCCCCCTGCCACCCTCTGAGCTGTACTAGTACGACCGTTTGTGGGGCTGGTGGTGAACCACATTGGGGAACTGTCACAGGTTCAAAAACACCTTTTCTTCTTTGGTTATCGGTTACTTTTAAGTCTGACCTGTCTGACCGTGTGGCTGCTGTGTCAGGGCTGAGACGGTGGCCTGGGAGGAGGGAACGTGTGGCAGGGAGCAGGAGGTAAGGGCTGTTTCTGCCGGCATCGCTGCTGCTGAAAGAAGCAATTGCTTATCAAATTGCGGTCGGTAGTAGATGACATGAGGTTATGGCAGCTGCTGGGAAAATGTAGCTGAATGCTCAGATATCTTAATGCATTTAGCAGTACACATGAAGAAATGATTCTGTATTTCTTTTGTAATTCTGAGTTTTCACCTAATGATTTTGCTTTTGTGATATACAGCTATAATTGCGTAACTTCTGGATACGTTTCCTATATTATTCTCTCTTGCAGTATGAGAGTTTCAAAAGCCCATTATTTTTCTGGAAAACAGACCTAGGCATCGTAAGGGTATGAGTTTTATTAATCAGATTATATTCAGCTGGATAGGTGGATGCCTAAAATTCTCAAAGGGAAGACTAAACCACCTCTAAGATGGTGCCTCTAACCCTAGAAAGCATAATTGTCACCTGCATGCAAGTTACTCTCTTCTACATGTAATGTTAAGTACATCTTTGAATGTAGCATGGACTTGCTGTTAAATTCTGAATGGCAGAAGTGATTAGGCAAATAGCACTGTTTTAATTGGTATGGTGAGTCTGAAAAGTCAGTGGAGCATGAGCTTTCTATAATCTGCTGTAACTTATTTCAGCCTGGAGAGCATTGACGCTTTTGTGCATTGTTTTAGGACTTGTTTTCATTCTTACTGTAGACACTTTGTTGCTCTGTCATGATCCAGTTGTAGCCAGAAGAAAATGCTTTCAGCACATCAACGTGTGTGTATTATGTGTGTGTATTTAGAGAATGATGGTACGCTTTCTTGTTCGCAGAACTTGAAGGAGTAATTACTTGCTATTACAGTCTTTATTCAACAAGGAAAAAATCAGAGTTTTTTCTTTTAATCTAAACCAAGATACTGCATTAGAGTTAAGAAAAATGTTACCTTTACTATTTGTCCTATGGTGGGACAGACTGCAGTCTCAATTTAATTTCTTAGTCTAATGTAGATTTAAAAAAAAAAAAAATATTCTTCATTTTATCCATTCTTTCTAAGAGGTTTCTTGCCAGCAGCCTTATGAGAGCCAAATAAATCTTGCATATGCTATATTGTTGCCTGTATTAATTGACATATATTGATGTGTTGGCAAGCAGTAAAACTGCAAGCTACAGCTCCAGTAGGCTGTGGTAGGCTCCCAGCCTGGGGTACAGAGAAATTTGGAAAGGTGCAATCCTTTAGAACCAAAATCAAAGACATTCAGGCTAATCGCTCAATTTTTCTTCACTGAAAATGAAGCTGTTTTCTATTCGGCTTATTGAGCTGCAAAGATAGTTTTGTTTTCTTCTCCGGAAGCTGTCCGCACTCGCTATGATGCGGTAAGCAGAAGAGCATGTTGCCAACGGGACTACACACCGATTCAGCTGCTCTGGATGAAGATACCTGGATCCAGACTGTCTTTTTCTGGATTGTCCCCTTGTCTCTCTTTGGCTTGTAGGATGCTGGGTGTAACTGCACGCAGGGCAAGCTATAATCTTCTGAGTATGAAATCTTTGGAGTTAAGGTCCCTCATCCTTCTAGCTTTGGAAGAAGCATTCTCAGTTTTCAGTACCGCAGGGCAGGGTGGTGCTGCGTGCCCATTGCTCAGGTGGCACCCGTGGAGGTACAGATCAGCATCTCACCAAATGCAGCTGCAGCCAGGAGGCACAGACAGTACCTTTTTTTCACTGTAAAGGCAAAATCCATCACTTCTCTCTCTGCAGCATTTTAAGCTGTGCAGGCCTTTGAGGCAACTGATCGTTGCTTCGGCAGCAAGACAACTTATTCGGTGGTAAGATTAGCCAGCAATTTGTGGCAGACTTCTTCCCCAGAGCCTGTGGCAGCTGGGAGTTCTGGAACTGGCTTGAGGGAATGAGACAATATATTTTATTAGAGAGTTGGGATGAGCTCAGTCTTCATCAGTAAAACTCTATCAGTTACTCTGCATACAATACAAAAGCCATTGAATAGTTGTTTCTCAGCTGCAGTTCAGTGTTGGAGAATTGCAGGTTATCCACAAAGCAGGATTCTTGGTGCTTTTCCTTGGGAATTAAAACAAATGAAGTAGCACTTCTTGTCGTTGTTTGGTTTATGTGTCGTATTTATCAGTTTGTGCTTCTTTCATGTGATGGCATAATGAAGTGAGAAGACAGTAAATTAAGTAGCCTTTAGTGTTTGCTTTTAGATGATGTTACCTGTTTTCACTGAAGGATTGTTGGTGTCTCTCCCCCCCCACCCTTTCTGGTGTTTTATTGTAAGATGGTTTTCTGGGCTTTGATGTGAATCCTGTCTCAGAGTGTTATGTAAATAATGGAGAAGAATGAAGCAGCTGTCTTTTTTTGTGTGTTGTACATCTGGTCTACGTTGTGGATGTATCTCCACACTTGTATGCAGCAGGAAACAAGTTTGCAAGTTGAAGCAAAGTGTAAGTTGAGTAATGGTATTGAAGTGAATGGAGTTAAAATTAACATAAAAACAATACATCTGAGATGAACTGGGCTCCTCTTACTATTAAAAATTATTTTCTTTAACTGTTCTTGTTGTCACATGGATCTATTCAGTTTCTGGGGAATATTGTTCTTGAATGCTTCTTGAACGGTAAGTACGTTAGCTGCTGCCAGAGGATCGTCATAACAGTGTCCAGAAATAGTGGTAATGTGCAGCTCTAGGCCAGATGTGGATATTTAGTTATAATATACATTATTGCTCCTTTAACTCACTGGTAGGTTATTTATGGAGAACTAATTTGTCACCCTTTTCTTTCCAACTCTTCAAGTTTTTTGTGCAATCTGGGAGGGACTGGGAATTATGAATTTTCCTTCTGCTAGATGAAAGCTGGCCTGTGCTTGTCAAGAGAAATACCTCTTCTGGTGTTGACACTTGGTGATACCATCAAAATGATATCCATAGCTTGCCAAGAGACGTGACCAAACTTCTGGGATTCCTCAGTTTGCCAGTGTCCTTGCTTACACACACCATTCATACTCCATTTCTTCTGGGGTGACAGCGTACCTAATGTTTGAAAACTTCTCTTGAATCCATTTGAAGCAGTAAATAAGAGTGCAGATGAAAATAGGTTAAAAGAAATTTCAGTTCTTGATTGCAAAGTTGGAAGCAAAGTTCCAGATAGGAGACAAACAGAAGAAGAAACTACTGTCTTTGGATATTTAAAAAATGTGTTTCCCAGTCATTGCAGAAGATCCTAGAGGCAAGTTTTGAGTACAAAAACTGAGAAGATGTTTTGGCTAACAACGACCAAACTCCTGCATCCCCTTTTCTGAATAGGACCTGAAAGTAGTTTTAAAACTGGGAATTTAACTCCTCATCCTCAGTCCTTAGCAGGACAGTGCTGACCTCTTTCTCTCCGGAGAATTTGTTCAAGATGGAAACAGTCTCCTGTCTTTCACTTATTTTAAATTCAAAGCTTCCTTCAGTTTCTGGATTTCTCCCAATGTGGATGCGATGACTCACATTTCCCAGATGTGAAATGCAAATGTGGGAAGTGGGATCTCTCCCCTGCCTCTCTAGGGGTTTCTCGGAGTCTGTGGTGCTGTTGAGTTTCTTGATTAACGTGTTCCTCCTGATTCAAATAGTTTTCCTGCTCACCACAGTGTTTTTGGGGCTGTTACAGTACTTAATAAGTCGTGTCTTAGTGTTCATTGTACACACATTTTAAACTTGGTTGGCTTTGGGAGCTTCCTGAAGACCACACAAAACTTCTTAATTTAGTCCACTGATATAGGCAAATACCTCCTCCTCCTGTCCATTTTGGGGCTTATCTCATCAAGTTGTCATGTTTGACAATATCAAGCTCCTTCAACAGGGGAACGTTTGGACCTCGTTCAGGCAACCTGCTGGTTGGTGCCCAGTTGAGAAGCTGGTAGTACAGGACTGTGTGCTGCTTGTCTCTGGTCACTGTCCCAGCTCCTCTCTGGTCTGTCTTCATTTGCTGATACTGTGATGGACCATGCGATCCCACATGAAATCATATGCATTACTTGTATGCTTCCCTCAAGGTACTGGGGTATTTAGATTGGTAATTTCTTGGCTTTGTGTTTGTTCCTCTCCTTCAGAGACCCTTGTAATCAGCCCTTCAAGCTTATCAACTTTATTTCCCCATAAAAGTCACTAAAAGAACAGGGAGAGGAAGGGCTGAAATAAACATGAAAACCACAATGGTTCCACTTTCCAGGCATGTGCCAGCTTCACCTTTCTGTCACTGAAATGCTGCATCCAGTCTGCCAGCTGTTGAGGTTGAAATTTCCTGGGCCAGGGGCATCATGCTCAGCATTGCCTGTACAGGCATGGCTCAGTGTCAATGTTCAAGTGAAACCAGTAGTTGGTTTTAAAATGCCTTGCAGCACTGAACTTGGTGGGAGCAGAGGGGCTCATCATATGGGCTAACTTCTGAGTTTGTAACCTAATGTTTTGAGTTGACGCTTAAGAAATCGATTTGATGCGGTATTCCCATTTGAATGTGCCTGTGTTGTGACACTTTTCATTAGAAGCAGTTTTTCATATTTTGTTTCTTAAAAGAAAGAAACATATCTGGTAGTTCAAATTCTTTTTTTAAGTATTGCAGCCTTCCAGTTGAGATCCTGTCACTTTGGATAAAAAAACCACTGCCCATCTCTTCTCACCATATCCATGTCCTGTGCTGCAACATGTCCTGGAGGGTCCTCTCCCTATTGACTGTATCTGTTGGCAACCTTGCTTTCATGCAAATATCCCCTTAAATTACACTTTCTTCCATAAAAGCTTGAAGGTTACACTATCTGACCTGCTAATAAACCAATACTACTTGCTTTAGATAAAGGCAATGGGCATTTGGAAAGCTCCTGCATAAAGCATCCTCTGCCTGTTGACTCTCTTTCTACCTTTTTGCTAAACTCCTGTAATAGTTTCTTTACTTAATTAGTCTGAATGGTCCTTGGAGCAGCTATAGCATGATACCAGCAGTAGCAAGCAAAAGTGCCTTTTTCGAAGGGACTGAAAGAAGTCCTCCTGTGGGCAGAGAGAATATTGAAATGGAAATCAGCTGAGCAAGAAGAGCCAGCTGAGAGGACCAGCACTTCCCTTCTTGAAGGCACTGAGTTAGGCACAAAACCCAGGTAATTTCTCCACTTGAGCAATATTAGTGCAGTAGCATCGGGGGGGGGGGGGGGGGGNGGGGGGGGGGGGGGGGCTTTTTGTATAAAAGCTCTTTTCATTATTAAGTATAGAATTATTATTTCTTGTTTCCTCATCTAAAACAGTTCAGACTATTTCTCTGTGCATCCAATTAAAAGTGTCCCAAATATTTTATTTTGGAAATGCAGATGCCATAAAATACAATTTGATGACAGCAGAGAAACTGGCATTGGATGAAAAATGTACTGAATGTGGCATCAGAGCTGATCACAAAGGGCCCTCAAGCTCTCAGCAAAATACGCAATTTGTGTCATTATGTACTGAAGGACCTGGCTTCTGCCCTAAATATATGAAAATCTCATCAGTAAAAATGGGATGTAATTGGAGAACAATTGTATTGGTCAAATTTCATTTTCATTTGTGCAAACTGACATGTGGCTGCAATGCAAATTGGCAGGGCAAAAAAGCTTTGCAGCAGAGACATCCCTGTGCATCCCAGCCAGAGCCAGTTTCCTGTATAAGCAAACTCTGTTATTTCTATACCCCATTCTTTAGCTCAGTGGTGCACAGGGCAGATGAACAGTTACCATTTTGGTTTGCTTAGGGATCCAGATGCAGAGTATGCAGGGCAGCAGGGCAAGGCAGTGCAAGAGAGAATGGGAAATGTAGGATGAGCTCTGACTCATCCCCTGCCTGATCCACCTTCCTCTGCTCTTCATGAAGCCAGTGTTTCATCTCTTTCTTGCTTGTGGTCAGAGTCCATTCTATCAGTGTCCATTTAATTTAGCCTGCTGGGGTAGCAAGTTGGAAAGAATAAAAAGGATTATCCCACACAGCTAGTTTATTCTTAATGAAGTTAACAGAATGGAGAGTAATCCTGGGGAGCTGCAACCCACATGATGTAATTTTGCCTTTTACTTATGGTGCACACTACACAGAAACAGCCCACACAAGACTGATGGCAAAATGACACTTGTCAGAGTTTCTGAGTCCTGATTGTTTGCCAGAGAAGGTGGGGTAACAAAATTCTTCAAATAAGAGTTCTTCATGGGCGTCTCAGGTATATTGGCACAGCTGTTTTGCAGAGGACTCCTTTAGTAGGCAACTTAACTCTTTTACTTTTATCCAAATGAGAAACTACATCTTGGGAGACAGTTGCGAAAACCTGGTACACAAAGCTACTCCTTGGACAAACTCCTTGAAAACTAAACCAGTTAGTTTTATTGCTCCTAGAGAACATAGGAAGCATGTGTGGGATATTGTTAATGTATCAACGCCTCCTGACAGGGAAGGACTATGCAGTTGGCACTGAAGCACTAAATAACTGGGTTGGGAAAACATGGGTCAAAAAAAACATAGAATGTGAAGGTGGTGACAGGGAGGACAATGTGTGAAACAAGTGGATTTAGGGTGAGGAGGAAAAGGAAATCAGCTAGTACTTGAGGACTGATTAAAAGTTGGTTGGATTTTTTTTTTCTTCAGGTGAATTTGGAAGTTTGTAGTAATTTGAAATTTATCAAATGCAACCTGCTCTAATGTGAAATACCTGCTCAAGAAGAAAAACAATCTAACGATGCAGGATTTAGAGCATGCAACAGAGCTTTGCTCAGGAAGGTTCATAGGCAGACGTTGCTGGCAACATCTTTTAGGTGTTTTTCAGGCTACCGACATACACAGGTGTCACTTAACTGGAAATGGAAACTCAACTCAGTGAGAGATCTCTTAGCTGAGAAATAGAGATTAATTTAATCTGACCTTCATTTTTGCTTATCAGTTTTAATAAGAGATCAAAATTATCTTGTTATTACGGTGTCAATGAACGTATGGGTGAATCGGTAGTTCCCTGTAACAACTGTTCTTTGGGATACTCCAGGTTATTCTTTCAGGTAATTCAGAAGATGCAATTTAAATAATGCTATCATAATAATTATAGTTTCTTCCTTAGGTGTAAGTGAATTTCCATTGTAAATAGATGATGTTCTTTAAAAAAAAAAAATTGCTAGAGCCTGTTCTCTTTCACAGAAAAAACTTAATTTCACCTAGAGGAGATTTTAAGGAATATCATCCTCTGTGTATCAAGATATAAACATTGGTTTTAGACATAATTTTTGTTGTCTGATCATTCTTGAATTATTTTTGCTTCTTTTGTCATCCATGTAATAAGCTGTTTAAAGTGAAACTGACCCCACTAAAAGGATTATTGATAATGGGATCTAGCTAAGGGACAATTACAAGGTTGGCTGGAATAACAGGATAAGAGGATAAGTGTTGAGTCCTCCATTTAAGTCTTGGTTTTTTTGTTTCTCAGGTTGACATGTGGTGACACTTTGACCAAAGAATACTCATATATGACAGCCCCATCTGAACAGCTAGCAAATGCATTTCTTCACAATGGCTCCGTGACCAGTGATGTCAATAAGGAAGCTGAGATAGAGGAGCTAGGACTCCTTTTTAAAAAAAAACAAACAACCACATTCCTCAGGACTCTATGGGAGCATGGTACTATAAGCCTATACTTATTTCTACAATCTTTTCCTGAATTTCTTAGCCAGGTGTTTGTTTTTATAAACTAATGCAGTCATTCAAGATGCTGTGATAAATGGCCTGCGGTTGGTCTGTAGAATGGCACGAAGCAGCAGAGCCTGCATGGTTTGCTTCTGAAGTGTTTCCATTTGCACGTTTGCTAATAGGAGTGTTTGGGTGTTTTACAGGAGATTCGGCAGGCTGGGCTGGGTCTCCGGTTGTGAATGCTCTGGTGCTCTCAGCTGCTGTAATTAGGGCTGAGTTTAATAATAATAAGAGATGGAGCATTTTTATCAATTCTTTTATGGCCAGTTCTTAGATAAGTTTCTGGGGTTTTTTTCCTAGATAGTATCATCCTGTTTCTTTTCTCCCTTTTCAAGTCCTTTAAAAATTCCCCTTTTATGGGCTCTCTTATCATTGCTGTCTAACATTTAACAAGATGACTCCCTAATGTCTTGGCCTGCTCCTCCATATGGGCTCTTTTCCTCTTTCCATTATAGCTATCTGCCTTTTCAGTGTGGCTGTTGAAGAGAAAAGACAAACGTGATACAATCTGGGGAAACTGGTTTCCTGTTTTTCTATGTACTGTCTCATTACTCCTAATGTAACTCAAACTTTTTTTCTGAAAACTTTCTGCCCTCCCCACTGACAAGTTTTCCTGCAGGAGGCACCTTTGGGTCCTTTGCTGCAGAGCCCTTGGTCTCGTGCTTTTTATGAGTTAAGCTAACTCCATGCTTCTTGTGGTCAGCTATTTTTCTCAAGCACTCTCTCCAATTACATCTCCATTCCTTAAACGTGAACGTAGGCATGTTTGAACACTTCCTGTAATATTCTGCCTGCTGACACTTCTGTGTGTCTATGGAGCCTCAAGGATACAAGCTGAGGAGCTGTATGGGAACACCAGAGAAAATGGAAATTAACTTTTAAAGAATTAAAATAACCAGAAATATGGAGAGCAAAGGTAAAACATAATAGGAGAGGTAGATTTTTTTTCATGTTTCACTTACCAAAACAGAAACATTCTTTATGGAAAGAAATGTTCTTTGCCATAAAATTGAGAAACTGTACTTCTGGGCTGCAATACCAATTAGCAGAAGTACACCCTGAAGTAGCATGGAAAGTTCCTGCTGATCATTCCTGAAAATGATGTAATCAAGCAGCTGCACCAGTATTCACTCAGCAGAGGGAACTTGAGGCACTTTTCTCAAAGATTTAAAGATTCCCTAAAAGCTAAAATAAGCTATTAAGCAAGGATCTAGGTGAAATATGGAAGGCTTGGTGAGGCTGAATGGAAGACTGAGCATGAAGAATGTGCTGATCTGCCCAAGGCGTGTTGGTTGGTTGTTAACTTCCAGTGTGTGATTTCCCCAAGACAAACTGTTACTTGTCAGTCGGTGCATGTTTGCACGATGTGCATGCCGTCAAATATGTTCTTCCTGGCCAGAGATTTTTTTTTTTATGGCGTGCTAGAGTTTTTCCTCTTGACCTCCATCTGTTTCCTTGTCTTTCGTTTTAGTATTTGATGTTTCCTTCCCAGCTTAGTAGCTTCCCTGTTGTTATTTTCTGAAGCTTCTGTGCAGTGACACACGTATAAGCCTCCTTGTACAGAGGTGTGTTCATTGGTATGTACCTATGGCTATATTATTTATATATTATATATATAATTATGCTTATTTTTAATAGAGTAAATGTGATTTGTGCAATGACTTATCAGAAATACCTGTAAAGTAACATTCATCAGTAGCTGCTGTTGGAAGCCTGCTTCAGGAAACAGCAAATGTCCTGTTTTTTTGTCTCAACCTGTTGTCTTTCCAGTATTTACAGATTTTTCTTCCATTCCTGCTGGGGATTATATTACTGGACCATTGTATATACAATAATTATATATTATCATTATTAAAGGAAAAAATTAATAGTGGCTTTGAAATGATAGTAGGGCTATCTTAATTTTAGAGAGTTCAAGGTTTCAGCTGAAAACCTCCCAAGAAGAATAATGGTTACAGTGACAGCTTGCTATCATATAGTGCATATTGTCCATTAGAAGAGCATGCATGCCATTAAGTATCCTAATAGCTTTGTTTCAGAACATACGCCTGTGTGAACGAAAGGAAATAACCTGCCTTGCCTTTTCATGCCTGATTAGCTTTTGCAAACAAATCTTGCATATTGAAGGAGAAGATGATGAAGTGACGCTAACAGCAGCCCTAGAACATCAGATAAATAGAGGCAATCTTCTGGATAGCTTATTCTGTAGGTATAGCATTTGCTTTCCAAAATAGTCATCTCCTTTGCCTTTAGAAAGCACTTGTGTAAGATTCACATCTTGAAAATTAACAGTGAAAAATACTTTTCCATGTGAATTGTTAAAAACCCGACAGTGCTACTCCAGGCTCTGAACATTTCAAGATCAGGGAAAAAAGGTGTCTTTAAGTGCAGTTCCTCATTTTACTAAAACCCAGCCAGGAACCTCAAGGACCTTATAAACCAAATTAGTTTTGCATAACTAATAAGTCTTCTCCATAAACGGAAGGGCTGTAAAGACGACAACTGCGAAAGAGCTCAAAGTACAAGTATGTTTTCTGGAAGTACATCACTGAGGTTTCTAGGTGAGGGCATATCGCTGTCCCATGCTCCTGCCTCCTGCTTTGGTGGCTTCCCCTCTGCCGAAGAGTGTCTGAGCGTGGGGTGGCAGCTCCTCTGGGACGCCACGGAACGGTTGCCAGTACTTCCACCAGGGACGTATGCTGGAACCGGTGTGTGTCCATCTGCATTGATTTCTTATCGGGATGCGACACAAAAACTAGCAGCAACCAGTTTTTGGGTGGCCTTTGGCACTTCCAGATGTGTGCAGGAAGACGTGTCTCCATAGACTTCAGCCCCTCAGTTTCTCCAGGCACAGCTGCACTGTTGGTGCCTGAGCGCTCCTGGGGTGCCTGATAATTTCCTAATTCTCTCTGGAGGGATCAGAAAAGCATTTGTTTGGTATCTCCTTTGCCAGGTCATCTCCAGCTAATCTGAGAGGGAGATTTTTGGATCCTTATCACCAAAGTAGGTGCAGAATCTGTAGAAGAAGGGGACAGTGGTGATTTTCACAGACCGACTGTGTAACGGTCTAAGAAAAAATGTCCTACTCCTGCATGTCCCATGGCAGCTCTGCAGGGGTATTCTTTCTCAGGGCAAGGTCTTCCTGAAGATGGAAAAATGAATATACCAGATGTAGGAAAAGTGTCAGCTGAAGACCACTTTGAGTAAAAAACGTTTTCAGCATTTTCAATCAATTATGGTTGTATGTTAATATTTCTTTAAATATATAATGGAATATTAATAAGTGCCTGATGATTCAGAAAATGATTGGACTATCACATACTTAAGTTTAACCGTAAATGAGAATTGCTTGGAAAAACGTTTAGTCACCGTTAATGATATGTCATAAATCTTTAAAAAAAAACCCAGATAAATGCCATGTAGTTATAAATCAATAAACACATAGGTAGCTCTGTTAACAAACCAACCTTCCACAACTGTTGCCTACCCACCATGTGTTAAAAATAGTAATTAGAAATAAATATTAGAAATATTAGGAAAATGTAGAAATATTTTAAAATGTAGAGATACTAGAAAAACAATAAGCACCAGACAATTCTGACATTATCTTATGCTCTCAATATATACCGATACGTCATCAGCAACCCCTCAACACCAAAAATTCCAAAACATTACCTTAGAACTCTTGCTGTATATTTGGACAGCAGTGACCAATTATTTCCTCCCCAAAAGATTTCCTGAAAATTTTTGTAACATTTTTTCACTATTCTCACTTATTTGCAGGAAGGGGGAAGAAAGATGTTAAACCAGAGCCAGTGATGGTACCATGCCCTTGCCCCCAGCAGCATGGCTGTTGGCTACCAGACAATTAGTAGTGTTCCCCTTTTGGGGAGAAAATACATGTTTGATGGCACGTGCGTGAGCAGAACCTTGCTAAGGGAGTGCGTGCTGGTGGGCTCAGCTCGGATTTCAGTAACGGCCGTGGACTCAAGGAAAGTGGTTGAACCCTCTGTTATTTTCATCACAGTGAAAAGTGAAATGGGGAGCACTTCGCTTGCTAGTTTAAAAACCTTTCAGAACACTGACCAAAAATGCACATTTCTAAGTGGGCTTACATAGGCTAAAGTCAAGCTTTCTGTATAAAGGGTTTTTCCTACAAAAATATTCCTTTGTATTTTTTTTTTTTACTCTCTATAGTCAACCTGCATTATTTAAGGACTAACCTAGCCCGAAACTGTGTTAAAGGGTCAAAAGGTTTCCATTATAATTTGCTTAACCTTTTGCTGGAGACCCCTTCTCTCAGGCTGTTGTTTTTCTGTTAGCCCCATCCAATGGTTTCCAGAGAAAAGAGAAGTTCACATTATGTTTTTCATCTGAGTGCTACCAACTCAGCAGACAGTAACTATTTCTGCTGGGCCTCTAGCCATGCCGTTTGGTTTAGCAATTTCTGGCAAATTTGACAAATTAAGGAGCCAGTGTTGCAAAGCGACCATTGTGGGAGGCCAGCGTGGCTCTTCTTTTCCCAGCAACACGCTTCTTGGTAGAGGAGTGACTAAATGGATGTTGTGCCATTCTATGACCTTTATTTTTTGCCATCTTTTTCATGTTTCTGCTCTGAGTATTTTTGCTCTTGGGTAAAAGGGAGTGTTCTCAACTCCCACCCCTCTTTTGCACCACCCCCCTCAACTATACCCCCCTCTGGCACCTCCCTTCTCTACCAGCTGTTTAGCATCCCTTTGGTTTCCACATTGTTTCTCCTGTTCCCACACCTATGCTCTGTTCAGTCTGTCCTCTTCCACAGCCACCTCCCTCCCTCATACGCACAAACTGAAGCGAATGAAGAACATTTGCCACTCAGCAGAGTGGTGGGAGTTAATAAGCTGGGATCTCGTATAATTCATCTTCTCTATCTCGATATGTTTTGGATGGCGGGCGAGTTTTGTTTGATATTTGTATGATGCCTAGCACTGTGACACCAGCTCTCTGATTAGAAATCCTAAAGTACTACTAGAATACAAAAAGGGTATTAATGTTGCTCTTTATATCATAGGGAAACTCCTCCTTAAAAGTATAAAAGAGGTTAAAGGTTTTCAAAGTAAACTATCCAGATTTATGTAGGTATATTATAGCTAAAAAACTGGAAAAAGTTATTACAATCCATCTTAATATGCTTCTCGTGTTAGTGCTGTGACAGCAATTAAAAGTCAGGTTTGTTTTTGTTTGTTTTTAATTTTTTATTAGTATTCTTATTTTACTTTGGTTCTGGCACAATTCCCTAAATGAACTTTCAGGTTAGTTGTTCTTGTTGTTAACCATTTGTAACAGCGCAGGAGAGGTACTGAACTTATGGAGATGTGAGAAGCTGAATGTGTGTCCTACTTACGCATAATCCTCAGGCTTACTGGCTTGCATGAGGAAAATGTCAGTGGAGAAACCTGCCAATCTTCTCAGAAAAGTGCAAACTTTGGTTTTATCTAGAGGTTGGGCAGAGACATGAAGCAGAGAAGAAAGCTGAGGGTATTGACTAGCAGCCTTAAGATGCTCGGTGGAGTTATTTTTATTTAGGAACATAGGGTTGGAAAGGACCTCTTGAGTTGTTTTTAAACTAGTCAAAGTCATAATCATGCAGCTCTTGATAAATAGCCTCTGCTGAAAGCTGTACTTCTCCACTTAAATAGCTAACACAGGGTGCAGAACGGGACAGCTCTTTATTGGAGAAAATAGATTAGATTTGATTAGAAACAGCCTTTGAATCCCAAGAGCTGTGCAGAATTAAAGTCTTTATTTCCCATGTATTTAAGAACAACTTGGAGTTCAGGTGCCCGCCAGACTGCTGACTGTAGTGCCTACCATGGTGCGCAGTTGCTGGGGGGGGGGAGCGGGGGGAGCAAAAGGAGGCTGAAAAAGTGCCATTTTTTGTCAGTCCGGTTGATAGAAACTTCTGCAGCTGTCAGCATCATCTGTGCTCATCTCAAATATTGTGTCCCACTTACGTGCGCTCTGCTGTATTTGATGAGATGCAGGAAAGGAGTGAAGGGGCTGGCTAGCCTCTGGTCAGTGGGGAAGGGAGATCCCTGACACGGTGGAACCAGAGAAACCTGTGACAAGAAAGTAATCAGCTATTAATCGGTAATCAGTATTCTGCCAGTTTTCTGTCTTCCCTTTAACCTGCTAGTTGGTTTAAGCTCATTTCTCTACTGCAGATTGTTACAGATAAGGTCATCCTTGATCCTTCAAGACCTAAAAATTTAACTCTTTCAAAACATGTGAAGTATTTAATCTTACACATTTTTATGTTCTACTTTCACATAACACATACAATGTTTCTCTTTGTTATCTAAATTTTTTTCTTCTTTTATCCTTTGCTACTCATTCTGTGCCCTTTTTATTCTTTTTCATTTATAGTTCTTCTGGATTTGGGGGGGGGGGGGTCTTTTTTTTTTTTTTTTAAAGGTGCAGCAGTCAGAGAAAAGGTATCAGAAAGTAAGAGTATTAAAGCAAGAGGTTAACATGAATGAAAGTAGCAAATGACTACAAATAATTAATGCTTGGTATAATCTTAAGGTCAAGAAAATAAGAAAGATAGTAGAACTGTCGTAGAGCTGCATGAGTAGGGTAAATATAGGAAAATATAAGGCTGCCCTAGAGCTGGGTGCATAGGTTGGTAAATGGAGTAAATATATGCAATTCCATTACCTTTCACTCTAAGCATTAATGAATTTTCTCCAGCTATGCTTAAGCTGCTTTATACTTGTTCTTCATAAAATTCATCTGCACGAATGTTCTCAAAGTGACTTTGAAAGCTGTGTACATTGCTGTTCACAAGAAAAATAGGGGTTAAATTCATTGGTGCAAATGAACCTGTTCCGGGAATGTGTCCTGGCATGCTGGACACCGAGACTGTCACGAGTTTCTCAGGCCTCGCCATTGCTGTGAAGGCACAGTATATGTGTGTGCATGTAGGTATCTTACACTGATCTAGAAAGAAAATTCTAGATAAATGTCCTTCTTGTTCTTCTCTCGTGTGTCTCTGCGAACAGGTAAAGGTGTTGGATTCTGTGCTTATGTATGCTGGTATACATGTTTGGGCCAGCTCCTTTAGGATGAGCTGCACAAAATCCTTCCATACAGTTCTGTCCTTCGTCGCACAAATGCTTCACGTCTTCATTTCACACTGTTGCGATATCATTATTGAATCAATTTGTTGAAAGAAGAAAATCTTTATGGTGGAAGGAGGGGCAGATGCAGAGGGCAGAGAGTGCTTTGCTGGCTGCGTGCTGTGTTTTAAAAGGTCAGTGGCTCCTGTTGCTGTGCTGGCCAGTTGCTAGGCTGCTGTGGATTTCTGTGCTCCTTTCCCCAGCAAAAGGGACCTCGTGATGAGGTGCAAGGTTATAGTAGTGCCTTTTTAGTAACCTCACCCACTCCTTTCTGCTGGCTGAGCAGACCAAGTAAGGGAGATGCTCTCAGGAGCAGCTGTTTTCTTTCCAGGGTTGTCAAAAACAGCTGCTGAAGTAACTGATAGGTTATTTATCCTGCCAAATTAAACCTCAGGTATTAACTTGGGGAGCAAAGTCACTGTTTAGTGAACCGTCAGGGCACACTGGGTAACTGAGGCTTTCTTAGGGGTCAGCAGAATCTGTTACCACCTTCACCCCACTTACATCGTCTTTGAACTCACAGCAAAGTGCATTTACTTAATGCTTGAGTGAAAGTTATCTAGCAAAGGTTGCAAAGTGTAGAGCTGTTTCATGAGCTTTTCTTTTAACCCTGCCTTCCTTTAGCCATCTCAAGCAGCAGAGACTTTTATGCACATCTGAGATGTGTTACAATGGCAACCAGTGCTGCCGGGGGGATCAGGCTTTGCAGTGCTAAAAGTGGGGCAGGTATGCAATAAGAGCACCAAAAAGGTGAAGAAAAAGATGCAACATGAGAGCAAACCAAGGTAGGGCTGGGAAGTGGAGGACACGGTTACTCAGATAAAGTATGTGCTTTCTGACTGTTTGACTTCATTTGTGGAGTCCACAACCTGGATATGGGTAATTAGAAAACAGCACCAGGGTGTAAGCAAATGAAGTTTTCTGACCTCAGAATAAAATTGCCAGGATGCTGCACATGTCTAAAACACGTATCATGGTAACAAGAAAAGTAATTTTTAATTTACCTATTAGTGCATTGGCTATGACAGGCAGAGTACTCCCTGAAGCGAGTGTGAAGTCAAGGAGATGAGGTTTGCACTGATCCTACTCTGGGGAGGTTGGGCGGCCTATTCCTACGTTGGCCAGGCATTTCTTATAATATTGTTGGGTTTGGTTGCTTGTAACCTCATTAAATGTTTGCTGTTCATGTGTACGTTGGCAGGCAGGGTTCTGTGAAAATAACAGCAAGTGATCATGTAACCAAATACCTAATCTATGTTTGCGTAGCCTGATATGTCATCAAATTCTTCCCAAGTACGTTAACGTACAGCTAAAATGCTAACTAGGGTCTCGGACCCGATCTGAAGCTTGCCTGGGAAGTTGGGCTGGAGATCTAGGCTGAGGTCCTGGCACCCAGCTATTGCTTTATGTGCATTAAAATTAGTTAGGGCTCTGTATGTGGGGATTATTGACTCCTCTGAAACATTTTGTGTATATTTCTGCTTATTGAAGGGTTACTGTTATCCCTGCTGGCATTCCTGGAACTTCCTCCTCCACCCTTAATAATCAGAACTTGAAACGAAATCTTCACAACTCCAGAAGGGGCAGTGAAAAATACTGCTCAGATCCAAAATAAGAAGCCCTGCCTTGCCAAGACAGTAAAAGTGCTGCAGAGGCACATCGGAATTGCTCAGGATCTCTCTGTGATGTATCATGTGCTTATGCAAACTCCACCAAACAGCATTACTTGTTATTGCCAGAAAACCCTCAAGCAAAGTAATTTTATCAGTGCCCTGTTAATTCAGGTGGCTGTCATGGATTCTTATGGGCTATTCAATCATCCAGGCATTTGAACCTAACAGAATAAGCTTTCAATAATACAATAAATGTGCCTTTGAGGCTGTTAGTGGAGATGCAAAATGTGGTGACTATATGGTGCAAAGCACTCGTACTTGCTCTGCTTGTTCACGTGACTTTGGCAAGATGTAATGGGAGACTTCATTGCCAAACTGGGGTGTAGCCTCTTTGTGCCAGTCTGGCCTCATGCTAGACTGGCTATCAGCTTTTTTTGTGGCTAGGTTAGATGCAGACACTCACAAAAGAGTTGAATTTTGTTTTCTAAGTAGACAGGGACGTGGTGGTGGCTTGTATCAAATTGTACTACTTGATGATCCGGTCATTCACTGATCCAGCATCTGCTTAGCCATTAGATAACTTGTTGATCCAGTATTTGCACATATTTAATAAGACAGTTGTTGCTTGCAGCTATACAGAAAGGGATGCATAATTGACCCTAATAGTTAAAAAAAAAAAAGAATCAGTGATTAATTCATGTCAGCTGACTCAAAATGTAACATAAACCTTGCAAAATTATCTGTCGTCTGGGATGGATTCAACACATGAGATGTACGGTCTGCTCACAAATTAGCAGCGTGTGCTGGAAGGCAAATACAGAACATGCGTGTCAAGTGGCAAGTCCGTGGATGTGTCTTCTGTATCATGTGCCCGTAATCCTCTAACTTTTGACTGCAGGCGTTTTCAGCCTCCCTCACAGATTTTGTGAATAATGCCATACTTGCCCACACCTGTGCTTTCTTATTGCTCTGCATCAGCCGATCTGTTGTACCTCTTTCCCCTCAATTCGTCTGTGCGTGTTTCAGAACACAGTGGGGAGAGAAGGAGGGTGCGGGTGCGCACGGGCACTGCTGCATGTTTGTCCTGAAGCAAATAGGTAAGGTCAAAAAATGAACTTTACACTTCAAGCAAAACGTCACAAGGCTTGTGAAGAGGCCAGTGGTGTCCTTGGGGTCATGTGGGCACCTGCAGAGGCTGCTCAGAAAGCTCCGTCAGCTGCAGTGGCATTTTTTGCTGTGTATTAGAGTTGCCAGAAAAGGCAAACTTTCCTGGTCTCCATTCCAGCGCTTTCATTGATCTTTTATGTACGTAAGTCCTAGCATTGAATACCTCAAAGATGAGGTTTGAAATCGTAAACTTGTTTAGATCTCATTTGCTTTGTGCGGTTTTTTTTCTAATCAGCTGTAGGAATGAACTTGTAAAGACTGCATCCAGCTGGGACCCTTTAAACTCACTTAGGAGCCTGTGTGCATGAGATACCAGGTTTGGTGGCTGCCTACAAAACCTCTTGTAACCCCAGCCGTGAATTCTTGTATGGTCTTTGTGAGCCGCTATGACCATGGCTATATAACCCAAACTGTAGCTATGTCAGATGTCCCACCTGAGATATGGCCTACTCTTTGTATAAAAAGCGAAGCATTTACATAATCGGGCAGAGCGCAGCACTGTGTGTCTCTCCAAAGAGCCATGAAGTGACAAGCAAAGCAGGTCATGAGAGATTTTCTTTATATCATACCTGAGCTTTCTTCTAATTCATTAGTGCGGGATATATTGTGATAGTACTTCATGCTGCAGTGAAGATCCCTATTGTGCTAGACTACATATAACACAGAGAATAAAATAGACCTTGCAAAGACTTTATAATGTAATTTAATTTACAATGAAATAGATGTTTGTGACAATGGAAGAGAAGAGAATAATAAAGACAACATCGGTACCTGTTCTAATGATTATCATGGGCATTGCTTTGGGCTCTGAGTCATGAGAAGGCTCTATACAAATATTAGCAAAGCCTATTATACGAAGAGAGAAAATAGGACAGTAATTTTTATTTCTAAATAGTATACAGCACTTTTGGCCTAAAGTAAAATGTGTGATAGCTAACAGGCTGATTAGCATAGAGGCAAAAATAAATGGTACTTGAGGAACACACAAAGACCTGGAACAGAAATTTAATGGTAGCTTTTTAAGCTTGTGTAACTGGATGGCCGTATAATATAGTTTTGGCATCTTTTGTGGATATTTTTATTCACTGATATTTTTTCAAGGAGTTTGTTTCAAACTTGATTAACTTCAATCACCGCTCAAAAGCGTGGACAAGCACACATTTTGTTGTGAAGTTACGAACGGTTCTCTTCGCTGTTCACTTCCCGTGGCAGCTCAGGTGCCTCACACAGCAGCACAGCCACTGGCTTTGGGATTTAACCCCTGGCTTTGAAAATTGCACTTGTTTTTTTTCTGTTTTTAACATTTATGGGCTGAATTGTATTAATATATAGGGCTTGATCTTATCCTGTATGATAAGCTGCAATTCTTGGTCTTTGAAAGTCAGGCAGGTAGATTAGGATAATGCTTCTTATCCTTTTTAAATCAGAAGACTACCAAACCTTTTAAAAGAGTCCGCTCACTCTCTTGTACAGTGCTGTCAGGGTATTATTTACAGCCTAGTAGAAATTCAGCTAAGCTTTCAATATGTTGTGATTTTTGTTTGTTATTCCTGTTTTCTCCTACTTTGTTCACCTTTCAGTTTGGCAACGTGTATATGTTTTCTTGAAATAATTTTGTAATGGTTTTGAGAAGCACCTTCTGAAATCTCAGGGGAGGCAGCTGATGAATACTTCTCATCAGTTCACCTGTGGTGATATTTAGGGTCGGATCCGGGGTGCCTTGCTGTTTTGGGTCAGGAAGTTCTGGGCTTTGCAGAGAGAAGCCTTCAGCATCACCTGGCCGAGCAGCTTCAAGCACTGAGAAGGCACATTATTAGCCATGTAGCCATTTCTTGAGTTGTGCTTTTGAGTAGCTCTGCAGCTCTCGAGTGCTGTAGCAGGTGACATGTCCTGAGAAGCCTGCGGTTCTGGTCAGCGGGAATGCTGCATGTTCAGCATCTGTCATATTATGTGGTGTGGAAGCTACTTGAGATTTCTCTGCAAGCAAAACTGAAAGACATCCCAGATAGTTTGCTTTATGTTGTAATAGATCTTTGATTCATCCAGGGGTTAGGTGCCTGCTGGTGATGGCAAAAGCAAGGTCTGAAACTCAGCAGTGACAGGCAGCACGTTGTGTTCCTGCACTGAGCAAAACGGGGTGTCTTGGGCCCCTCAGTCCAGCCCTGCCATGCCGTCCGAATGCAGGAAGGACTGAGGGCTGTTAGTCCCATGCTGCTGGTGATATCCACAGCATTACCAAAGCTACTCCAACACACGGTTACTCATCCAGGGTCCAGTGGGTGTCATTTGGTCTCCTGCAGCACTCGCTGTGCATTTAGAGCCCACATAGAGCCTGTGGCCTGGATGCAGAGGTTGCTTTGACTTAAGTGGATGGAAGAGGGGGACAGGCTAGCTCTACCCTTCAGTGAATTGTCCATGCTCAGAAAATGAAGTCACCATGTCCTGCTTGATTACAGCCTTCATCTAGGGTTTGGCTTGTGAGAACAAGGAGGTCATTTCATCATCAGGTCATCTCTGATTTTGCAGTGAATGTTCCCTTTTCATATGAAGGTGAAAATTGTATTCCCTCAAACAAAAATTGTGCACTAAATTGTGTACAATGAAGTATAACTACTTTGAGTGGAGACTGCAATTGAAAATACAGTTCAGGGACGGGTGTGAGCAGGGGAGCCCTACTGAAGGTAAATGAGCGGCAGCGGCTGGCACCAGCAAAGTACGTGACTTGCATGTATGTCCCCACGTTCGTGGGGAAGAAGAGTATCACGCACTAGGATATCACTGCTGGGCAAATTACCCTGAAATAAATGATACCAGACACGGGGCCAAATTCTGATGGCGCTCTTGCTTCCAACAATTTTTCATAAACTGCATTTGAAAGATAAACCCCACTTTTACGGTGCAAAGCCAAAGCTGTATTTCCTAGCCCAGCCGTGCGGTTTTACAGCGCGTGTGATGTACCCCAATTCCCTCTCTGCCTCTTTTTTCTCTCTCTCTCTCCCTTCAGATGGCCAGTAACCCATGTGCCAGGCAGCCCCGGCGCCCGCTCGGCGTGCCGGCCGGAGTCGGCCCCTGCCACTGAGGCGGGGAGGAGGGAGGAATCGCCCCAGCCTGCGCCATGGCCTCACCCCAGCGGGGCCGGCACCCCGGCCCTCCCGACGGAGGCTGGGGGTGGATGATCGTTGCCGGCTGCTTCCTTGTCACCATCTGTACCAGGGCCGTGACAAGGTAAAGGGGCTGCTTCTTGTATTTCTGACCTGTTCGCAGCTTTATCCACCCACCCCACTTTTTTTTTTTTTTTTTTAACCTTAGGAGGAGGATTTGGGATCTCCCCTGATGTCCCACAGCTGCAAGGGTTATTCTGGCTAGTTACAAACTTCTCTCTTGCTACGTTTTTGAAGGCTTCCTGAAATCTCCAAGAGTGTGGGAATGGCTGAGGGATTAAGAACCCTCTGCTTTTAGTCTCACCTCCTCTGACAGCTGCTCTATCTCACAACACCCTCTCCTTGATTCTTTTGCAGAATTGAAGCCTCAGGCGGGCAGCATTAGTTCAGGCTGTGGTGGTTTGGTCAGGGAGGGAGGAATCATGTAGGGTGTCTTCAGGTCTGATGTGTGCCTCTGACCCCACAGCCGTGCTCCTTTTTGCTAGTCCCAGTGGCTTTACTTGGCTCCTGAGTCTGTCTGAGAAACCTGTAAATACCCCCTTGTCCTACTGCAAACATTTCACGTACCATAGTGCCTGAGAAGGTCCGTGCCCTAAGGAAGAGGCCCCTCTCTATACCCTTCTGGTATCCAAAATATGCAGAACATATTTTCTCAAAAAATACTTCTCAAAAATAGAAAGAACAGGAATAGACTGCTGCCTTGCATAAACACAATGTATGCATCTGGGGTGAGATGGCTTCCACAGCTGCTGTTGAGTGACTTTGATGTTGACTGGAGACAGAGGAGCCTGGTGTGTGTGAACATGGACATTTAAGCTATATTAAACAGAGAGATAAGCACCCTGGTAAGTGAGGAACACTGAGACAGTGTCTTGTTAGACAGTCAGTATAATGTAAATACAGTGTTTCCTACCTAAATTTTACATTTGTTTCAAAATAGAGCTGCCAGGTTTAGGGATCTAAAGTCTAGGGTCTTGGAGTCAACAGCATAAAAGCAGCATAGAAACGTTGACACAGTGTTAGTTAATGTATGCAAACATGCCAATTCTGTAGTAACAGCAGAGATTTCCTTGTGGATTTAATTCCTTTTTCAAGTGTGAAATGTGTTATGTCCAAGAAATCACCTAATGGCCGGCACACACCTACAGTATATAAAAGAATGAAGTATGTGCAAGACAAAAGCTGAAGAAAGTGGTGGTTTGTTGATTTGCAAAAGGAAAAAAAGAGAGGTAGGAAAAGGGATCACTTGCTGATCCAGAAACCAGAATGAAACTATGCAACCTTTTAATCCGTTCCCCTGCAGAGATAGGTAGAATAGTAAACTCATTAAGCAGAGCAAAATAACCTCTCCTGGAAGCATTTTAATAAACTGTTGGAAGGTCCATGGACTCCTGCTGTCTCCACTCATGAGGAGTTGCTTTTTACTTCCTTTGCACTTGTGCATCCATGAACACACAGCTATAGGTGCTGTTGGCTCTACAGGGACTATGATGGCCCTGCCCTGCCAGTTTGTGCAGATGTGAATGCCACCATTAGCAAGCAACCAGGTCAGCGAAGAACTGGGGATCTGGGGCTTTGTGTACCAGGGAAGCAACATCATGATGTGGGCTATACATTGCTGGTGGTAATTACAACTTCAATTTCATTCCAGTTATAATTATTATGAGTTATAAATATCTAACAGCGGATACCACAATGAGAAACATGTGGTATTATAATGTTCCTAATCTGTCTGGAGTAGTTATCTGTCTGAATTAGGTTCTACATCAACCTAATTGTCTAATCCCACTGTCAGGATAATAGTTGGACACCAATTTGTTATTCGGTTGTTGCTAGTGCAAAGCAAAGATTCTTCTCTGATTGAATCACCCTAGCCTAGGTGCTTTACACAGAGTCCTGTTGGAATTATTCAACTTGCACACATCATTTCATGTCTTCTGCCTCACGTGTTAAGGTAGCCCTTAATTTTCAATATCCCTTAGAAATTGTTTAAAAATTTCTTGTTGGGATTTAGGCAAATCACAGGGTTTATTTTCCTGGGAGCTGCAGAGGACCTTCAAGTGGATACTCTTTATACCTGAAGAGTGAGACTGGTGTTTTCTGTGAGGTAAATATTCCATGTTCAACAGATTGTTATTCATGTTTTCTTTCCTAGGTGCATCTCCATTTTTTTTGTGGAGTTCCAGGCATACTTTGGGCAGGATTATGCCAGAACGGCTTGGATCCACTCCATTGTCGACTGTGCTACGATGCTCTGTGGTGTGTATTACCCTTTTAAGACTAATGTGGCTGCTTTTTCTTCAGCTCCATCTGGTTTTAGTGTGTTTGCAAGTTGGTGGAGTCAGCTGGGAAAGATAGATGCTGTGGGTTCTCTGAGGTATGGTATAACCAAGCTGCTTCCCCCAGCATAGTTGTACAGGAAGGGAGTGTCTTCATACTATAGAAAAAAAGCAGAACTTTGTTTTGTCAAAGGATCTAAGTTTTCAGAAATGTACTTTTGTCAAGGTCTAGTGGGACAAGTCGTGTTTGAGAGCTACTAACTGAGCACTTGTTTCTTTTGCCTTTTGATTGGAATCATATTTGAGACTTAGCACAGGGTGTACATCTTGCCTTCAGATCAAGTCACAGTCATCCTCCTTTTGGCAAACTTGTATATTTACAAATAGTCTTTTCCCTTAAAAGAAAATTCAGTATTACTAAAAATGACACGCACCAATGCAGCAGTACTGAATTTCTCATGGGTTTACTTTAAAACTGTACAGCTAGGTGAAAATCCATCCCCTAATCCTGTGGAAGAGAGTTAATCCATGAGAATTGCTACGAAGGCACAGGGACACAGCTGGAATGAGACATCTCCTGTGTCAGCCAGGTTCTATCTTGAGGGGGGGGGAAAAAAAAAAAAAAGAGAGAAATAAGGATAATGTTGCCCTGGCATTGCAAGTAGCGGAGAGGGAAAGGGCTGGTGATACCACCCCATGGTAGAGGCAGGGTGATCTGGGAGTCATCAGCGTTGAAGTGCAGGAGAGAGGTAGCGGCCCTGGAGATGGTCCAAAAGATGAGACCTCTCCTGTTTGGGTCTGACACAGAGCCCACAAGGCCAGGGAGGAGTGAGGAAGGACGCCTGAAGTTACTGAGGGCTGAAGTGCAAATTCCAGGTGGGCAAGGTCTCAGTGTTGTAAGTGCGAAATAATGAACAGTGTGGGCTGTTGCTGTGGCCTCTCTTGACTCCAAAAACTGCAGAGTAGCTGTGTCCCATAATGACTTTGATCTGCTAAAATGGCTGCTGAGAAAGCTACTGAAAACTTGGTTTACCCTGACTTTCAGGAAAATGATTTTTCGGAAGGTTTTTTTAGTGCTCATACCATTGTGATAGGGTGGATGTTGGAAGACCACTCTGTAGCTGTGATCACCATTTTCTCCTGCTTGCCTACTGCTTCCTTTTCCTTAATGACTGTTGCAACAAACTGTGTGTGAGGACCTGCCATTAACTACCAGCTTTATTTGTTTCTTTGAAGCCCCACTTGGGAGTTTAATCAGTAATCACGTATCCTGCCAAGTTGGTATCATGCTAGGAGGCCTGCTTGCATCTACTGGGCTAATTTTGAGTTCATTCGCCACCAGCCTGGAACATCTCTACTTATCATTAGGAGTCCTTACAGGTAGGAGGCATTCAGCCCCTTTGTTCCTGCCAGGAAAACAACATGGGAATGTTAAAAATGATGGCCCTTCCTTTCAAGAGGGATGATCTCTTCCCCTGTCATATTGCCACCACACTGGTCAATACTCAGACCTGTCCCCTTCATGGTAGAAGAGAGGCTTTGGCTGCTCCTGTGAGGGCTTCAGTACTGAGGGAGCCTCATACAGCCCAAATGCAGCGTGCTGCAAAAGCGACTCTAACTTCTGCTAGAGAGAGGACTATGGATGATGTTCTGAAATTACGGGAGGTGAGGAAAGACTCCTGTTGCAGGTGATACACAAAAATGAAACATTTTGCCTGTGATTTGGGAGGAGTATGTTATGGTAGGATTTCTAGACTGACTGAAAATATTTTCATATTAAAAAAAAAAATTAAAAGACTAAGTGGGCAGAGGAGCACTGGGTGAATACCTGGTGCCTCAGCTGCGCACCTTATTTTTGTCTGCATTGCATTCCATTTGAAAAGCAAACAAGTTGCTGGTTGGTAGTGTTGCTGTAGCATCTCCTCCTTTTGCGTTCAGGTATGGTGGCAACAACTTCCTTTGCTCTGTCCTGCCTGCGTCTGCTCTGCACAGCGGAACTTGAGAGGTGCCTGTGGTCACACTGACATTCCTTCCTCATTAATACTGACCTGGTAGCCACGGTGACATAAGCCCTTGTGCTTGGTCCCCTGCTGTTTAGTAACAAGTTGGTGGAATTACTGCAGTTCACATGCCAACAGCTTAGTTGTTTTTTAAAAAAAAATTAAAAAAAAAAAATCCTTATTTTAGTGAATGTCACTGCTGTGTTACAATGTTAATCTTTGACAAATGTGTTCATAACAAATAAAAAGGCTCCTTGTAACGCGAGGGACTGTGCCACATACCATGCTAATGCCACCGAGGCTTCCTTAGCAAGAACCACCGTGAATATCGAGGTGGAAAAGCAATTGCACTTTGCACATGGAGTTGTAAAGAGGCAATTCTACAAGCAGTGAGTTTCTAGTCTGTGGGGACCGATTAATGGCGAGGTGAGCAGTAGGCAAAGGGTAGAAGGGGTGCCTCAGCCTGGAGAGGAGGTGGGAGCATAACTGGTGAAGGCCTAAATCCAGAAAAGCTGCGGGACTTGAAACTGTGAGGGGTGAAACAGCAGTGAGATGGGGGAGTGGCAATAAGTAGCAGAGTTCCTTCTAAGAGGTATGAAAACGTTTTCAGCCCCAAGGTTTGCATTTCCACTTTTCACAGGACATTTATTGGCTTTTTTGGGACCTATTTCCCCCTGCCAACTCACTAAAAAATAAATGGTGTGTACACCAAAGGCAGTAGGGTTTTCACAGCTCTCAGGTGATGATGTCTAGCTCGGGGCTGCTCCTCCGGCTCTGCTGCCCGCACAGGTCCAGCCCCAGCTCTCTGCCGTGCTCCTCCCCTCCCCTGCCGAGGGGTGCCAGAGCGGGCCCCCTCTAATCCGCTTATCCCCTCCTGGCAGGCTGAGTGCCCGCCCGGCACGGCGCAGCCTCTGAGCAGGATGTGGCACGCTGGTTACGGCACTGGCGATTACTTTCTCCGTTGGCAAGTTCTGGCAAAGGCAGCAGAGACCATTTCAGCCTCAATGTATGGCGTGCTCCAAAAGCCTAGGCAGCAACCAATTCTGCAGCGGATTCAGAATTATATCTCTTAGTGTTAGGGCAAGCATTTGATGATTAAATTCTGCTCTCTGGTTCTGCAGCAGAGACCACAATCTTTTTCCCAGTCCAAGAGATGGATCTTGTTTGTTTACTAAATTGGATATGGCTTTGTTTTCGGAGGCTTTCCCTCCTCTTTGCTTGTAGTCGGGGATTTAAAATGGTCAGTTTCTTTAGCTGACTAAAAAAGGTTTATTGTAGAATATTAGTAACAGAGACAGACTCTTTGTACCGTGTTTCAGAGACCTGAAAATTAATGTTCAGGGTTGCAACAGACCGAGACACAAAGTGGTGCCCCATCAGAACAGTGTGCCCAGTGCCAGCATCTGCACAGACCCCGGGGCAAGACCTCATCTTGCGTCCAGGAGAGGCTGACATGCTATTTCTCTGATGTTTATTGATCGTCCTTGTTCTCATTATTAAGTGAACCCCATCACTTCTTTCTGAGCCTTGTGATCATGGATTAATGATGATCTGTTAGGTTTGTCAAGTCAGTGGCCCTGACAGTGGAAGAAAGGAGTCATCCTGGTTTCTCTTCACACTGTGACTGAGCTGCATGATACAGAATCAGAAAAAGCTTCCCATTCATTTGTGCTAATGAAAGTAGGTTATGTGGTTTAATTTAATATGTTCCATATGTCATGCTCAGTATTAAGCCATCTGCACTGTGCTTTCTCTTCTAGGACTTGGGTTTGCACTCTGTTATTCTCCAGCCATCGCGATGGTGGGCAAATACTTCAACAAAAGAAAAGCGCTGGCGTATGGAATAGCCATGTCAGGAAGTGGAATTGGTACCTTCATCCTGGCTCCTGTGGTCCAGCTCTTAATTGAGCAGTTTTCCTGGCGCGGAGCTTTACTCATCCTGGGAGGTTTTGTTTTAAACCTCTGTGTCTGTGGTGCTCTGATGCGGCCTATTGCTCTTAAGGAGGACCGTAAAACTGCTCCTGAATTTCTTGAACAGGATTATGTCTCCGAAGCCCAGAGACGAGACTTAAAGCGAATGTCCATCTGTTCACCTTTAATCAAAGTGTGGTCTCATGAATGTTTATGCTACTGTTCATGGAAGGAATATGACTTTTTGTTGATGCCAGGCTTCATGATGCTGGCAGTGTCAGTTTTATTTATGGCATATGGCTGTAGCCCTCTCTTTGTCTACCTAGTGCCTTATGCTTTGAGTGTCGGAGTGAGTCATCACCAGGCTGCCTTCCTCATGTCCATACTCGGTGTCGTAGACATCATTGGTAATATCACCTTTGGATGGCTAACGGACAGAAGGTAAGGGCTTACAGCTAAGCAAATGTTAGCTTCAGCTGGTGGGAGGCTGGAAGCAAGTGAGGTGTTAACATTATGGACTTTTTCTGTAGGATGAGTAACTTTAAAAAAAAAACAAACCACACAGTCTAACTTTCAGGAATGCTTACTATTTAATGTTTTTGCCTCTTCTGAGTTTGCTCAATTTGGCTGGTTTAATTTATTTTTTCCTGAAGAAATGATGTGTTTGTGCAAAGCTCTTGCATTTGACAGTGGAAATGTAACCCCTTGCCTGAGGTATGTTGAGCATGATCCTCTGTGTACCTATTTTCTAGAGGATTTCACTCCGGTTCCTCTACCTTTCCATCTCTTTTGTGCTGCCAGAGAGGCACAGAAGTCATGGGAAAGGGACAAGGGGCTGGCCCAACACTGTCAGGTATATACTCAGAAGAACTGACCTAAAATTGTTATGTTTTCCAGTAGGTGAGAACTCACTGTGTTTTACTAACTCGGCTCACTCCAAACGTCTGTGTGCAGCCTCTGTAACATCAGTAGAGACTGGCTAAATTTGATTTAGAAGGATTTTGATTCTAAAGGTTGCATTCTTTAGGTATATTCAGTTTGTGGGAAAAATCAAATACTGGTTTTGTGGGACAGGGAGAAAGGGAATTGCCATCTCACTTAGCTCACACTAACTCCAGTGTTTAAGGGCTGATGTGAAGGATGACAGCTGAGACGTATACTGTAATATTTTTGCATAATTCTGGGAGCACCTTGCTGAGATGGGATGTAAAGCCTGATGCAATCCCGCTTTGAACATTGAAACTTCGAAGAGCTGTAAAATCCTGGCTGCGGAGTGGCTTCCCTCACTAGGGGCAGCCAGAAGAACACGGCAAGCAGCATGGGCTGCTGCTTACCAGATGTTTCTGCAGCTGTAGGTGGGCAGCTTTCCCTACCTCGGCTCATCAGAGTTGAGCTTTACATCTTGAAGACTGTGTAAGGAAATTTGAGCTACGTAAAAGAGGGAGAGAGACTGAAATGCTGCATGTCAGGGCATAGAAACTGAGATGCTGCGTCCAGTGATGATAATCTCCTGTTTTGAAATCTGCAGGTGTCTGAAGAAGCATCGGCACTTTTGCTACCTCTTTGCTGTGGGAATGGATGGCCTCTGTTGTCTTTTCCTGCCGGTTCTCCAAAACTTCCCCTTGCTTGTGCCTTTCTCATTTACCTTTGGCTACTTCGATGGAGCCTATGTAACACTGATCCCTGTCGTGACGGCAGATGTAGTGGGAACTTCTTCCTTATCATCAGCACTGGGTGTCGTGTATTTTCTGCATGCCATACCATATCTAGTGAGCCCGCCTGTTGCAGGTCAGTTCACAAATGACTTTCCTGTAATCTTGTCACTACTTCAAATTTACCTATTGGTGTGATGTAAAAGGAGAGGAAGGACAGCAAATGTGCACTGAATGTGGAGGTAGCACCTGGGCAGGGAAATAACGCACCTAGACCTTCATAAGACTCTAGGTCCCACTTAAGCCCTGTCTTGGTGGGATGAAGTCTACATATAAAGCGAGTTGAAATTTAAAAACCAAAACAGTATGGAATGGGAGCTGTTACATCACCACTTCATGTAGTTCAG
The DNA here is from genome assembly GCA_013400195.1 of Aramus guarauna. Lineage (NCBI taxonomy): Eukaryota > Metazoa > Chordata > Aves > Gruiformes > Aramidae > Aramus > Aramus guarauna. Next base: position 3,041,713 of record VXBL01003649.1, read on the forward strand.
AAATTGTGCAAGTAGAAGGAACAAAAGATTTCACTGTGAAATTACACAATTTTGAAAATGTAACCTAAAGAGAGTTTCATTCCAAGGTTGTTTTTTGTGCAGAGGGCTTGATCTTTTCATCTCCAGACTGCTTTGAACAGGTGGGTAAGTCAGCTTTACTACTATTTGGTCACAGGCTCATCACTGTAATAGCTAACCACCATTTTCCCCATCGGTTCTATTACAGTGAAGTAAGGATGAGAGCTGTACTCCTGTTATTCTTTAGAAAGAACTCGATACAGATTTGAATGATGTGAAAGGACAGAGGTCTTTTCTCAAATGGCCACGCATATTTTGCATATTTTGTCTGCTGTTCACATCAATTCCCAATTAATCTCTGCTTCTGAAGCTTTGAATTTAATTTTCCATAGCTAAAATATTGCAAAATGGAATTATCTGAAGTGCTGCGTAGGGCATGGCTCACTAGCTGTTTCTGTATGAGCACCTCATGCACACAGTATTTAATGCCAGGGCTCTCTAAGCATGTCTAAAGACTTCCAGTGCAATCCATGCAGTTCAGAGATGTTTATTTAGTATTGTGCTGATGACTGCTGTGCCTTTTCTCATGGGTTTGACCTCTAAACAAAAGTCCATAAAAATCTTATCTACCTGCTGAGGACAAATCCCTCCCTACCCCGGGAGGTAAAAGTATAGTAACGGTGATGTAAACCCATATTTATATGTAGTAACTCCAGAAGTTTATAAAAGTCCTGATGATCACAGGATTTGTAAATTATCGCAATTTTGGTGGGCCTTTAAAAACCCACGATTTGTTTTCCTGCAGGCTGGCTTGTGGACACAACTGGCAGCTATACTGCATCATTCCTCCTGTGTGGATTTTCTATGATATTCAGTTCAACGTTACTGTGCTTTGCAAGACTAGCAAAGAAAATCAAAAGAACACATTTGCAGTCACTCAGCAATGATACTGGCAACAAACAGCACATCTGGACAAATGGAGCAATAGCTTATTCTGTCACAGCAGAATTAGACCAAAAGGATGTTGAATTTTTGGCTGCGGATATAAACAGCTACAGCAACAGATGACAAGCGCTGTTCGGGATTCAGCACTGCACAGCCGTGACTGAGACAGAGGTGGCTTTGCAGTGTTACGCTGTTGAAGATAATTACTCCTGTGAAATAAGGCACCTCTCAATTAGATTTTTTTCTGTTGTGTTTTAGTTGGCTAAAATCTACATACAGCAACAGCAATGTCAAGTTAATGCAGTAAAGGAAGAAAGCTAGACTGAAAATAGCGTATGTAGATACAAAAGTTCACAGATTTATTTGAAAGGCAGTATGTCGACTCCACAAGTAATCTCAGAGGTGATAATTGGCTATAAACAAAAGAAAATTATGAAGTAATCAGTCACTAAAACTGAGCAATAAAGTTTAAATTATTTAAAAAATAGTATTAATGAAATAAGCTTTTTGGTGTTCTGGTCTATTACGTTTCAATGGACTAATCACACACACCACCAAAAAACCTTCACATCTATCAGTCTGCATTAAATTCAAATAACTTCCAAATGCCAACGCCTTTTTAAAGTTTTTTTTATTATTTTTTTTTTTTAATCTGGCAGGAAACTGTGATTTATGATGAAAGAATCTTTGGAGCAGCTTTAATTTTTACAGTGTGCCTGAATTTTGTATGTAAGTTGCAATTTAATTTCAAATATGGTTTTAGACCTACTTTCCCAAGCACCTTACAGCAAAATTTGGAGGTGGTTGCTGCTTTTTTTTTTTTTTTTCTCTCCCCTGGTTATCTTTAAAGCTTGAATTTCTAAACATTGACATTCCAGATACGATCCTCCAGCTGATCTTTGGGAGGGTGGAAGAGGTGCTGTGGTTCCTCTGCTATCTGAAGAGGAGTAAATCTGTGCCAGACTAGGCATACTGATAGACAAACTTGCTTTAGCTGCATTAGTTGGAAGAAGCCCAAAGGTGGCCCAGGAGACCAGAGGAGAGGCTCATGTCTTTCCAAATACAGAGCCTCTTCCTCCTGTAAAATCAGCTGTAGAAAAAATTTAGAGTCCATGCAAGCAGACGACTGAGAAACTGCCAACTCCACAGGCTGTTAGTAAAGAGGAATGATGGTAAATGTTGCTTCTGCATAATCCAGCATATTCCAGCAGCAAGTCTGTCTCTATTAAAATTCAGGAGCTGCATCTTCAGGTGGTGCAAAGTACTCGTTTGTGCCAACTGAAGATCTTGTTCTGGATGGCCAGAACACAACAGCTGGGATTTGCCGATGGTTTCATGCTACTTGTGTGAGGAATATTCTACAGCTGCCTACTTCATGGGAACTATAGACTCCATGGAGGTCATGGGGTAAATCACTGATGTGATAATTTAATAAATAATGGAATGTTTCTACATTTCCAGAGTGCAACTGTTGTCAGTGATGGGGGAACTTCACATTCTGCAATGCAAATCACTTCCGTGTTTTGATGCTGTATAAAGCCGCATTCTGTTCGTTAGCAAATTAATCAGTCTAAATAACTGTTATCAATGCTGAACTAGTAGTTTTGTTAATCATCTGCAGTGTATTCAATGGTTACTCATGGTGCCCTATTCCAGTCTGTGCCTCAGAAGGGAAAGAAAAATAGACTGATGTTCATAAATTTGATTTAGATCAAGAGTATGGCCATAGTGGTATAATGCATTTTTTAATATATATGAATAGTATGTATATCAAGTAGTGCTATTACTCATGTATATTGCAAATATAACATATTAAAATTGTTTGAATTCAGTTTTCTGTGCTCAAACCAAGCATTTCTCACTGCCCTGTTTCACAAGTGTGGTCAGAGCCAGTAGCGTGACTTACACGCGTAGGCCACAGATTAAGAGATGGGAGTGCAAAATGCTTAAAACTAATGCCATTACCTTTTCTCAGCTCTGCATGGCAGTTGAGTCCTGGGCCCTAATTTTGATTTTTAACATATGGTCATAAAAAAAAGACAAAAATTATCCATGAGTATTTCTTAATGAGTTAGGAAAAATAGGCATAATCGGGAGGAAAAAAATGTTGGATTTATTAATTAGTAGTGATGAAGATATTGCTTTAGCTTTTAATTCAAAAAGTAGGGAATGTGATCTACAGAGAAGATAAGCTATTTCAATAAGTTATAAATTACCACTGTCATTTACTTTAGAAAAATGTAATTAGGTTTTTTTTTTTACACATCATGGCATGTCAGCAGTTGTTCATGCCAGAACTGCATATTATAAAAGCCCATTGGAATAATACTATATGCATTTTAACCTAGTAAATAATACTGTGTAATACATTATTAGCATATTTGAATTTTCTTTATTTCAAGATATTTTTCATAGGCTTTTGTTTTGCGTTTAACTTATAATTAAGGCAGTATTTCTTGTTTTAAGTATCTAAATCAGCAGAAAACATTCAACTGGTTTTATACACAGACCTTTTATAGAAAATGATATAATTATTTCAGGGTTTTCTAACACTGTTTCTGCTCTGAATTAAGCCAATGGACAAAAGCTTACATATCAGAATGATGCTTTCTGTGCATAAAGCACACTGTGAAATATCAGCCTGTCATGAATGTCCCTAGCTCAAAAACAGAAGGAAGGAAGCATCACAAGAACTGACCTGCACGTGGAAGAAATGGGAATACAATCCAGGTTCTCAAAGCCTCATGCCAAACTTCTACCCACTGGTCCACACAACCCAAACTGAACGCTCATCTTCATCCCGCCACGTGAAACTTTTCAGGCAGCACATTACTGTAGTATCCGGATAATACCATTTTAAAAAAATGTATTTATTGCATCTGCAATGTTTTTTTCAGAGATGACAATATTCAGGCTGCTCTCCACAGAGGGTATTTTCCGGCAAGGCATGGTGCAGCAGAGAGACCTGGGCTAGCTGTGAACAATTTTCCCGGCTAACGCTGTTCCCTCCAGCCCTGTTGAGCGCTGACGGATAGGAGCTTGAACGGAGCACTGCACCGCTGAGCCCGCCCGCCTTCTCGGGACAGCGTGGTCTGACTTGGCTGGGGCAACATCTGTCCGAGACAAAACCAGACGGATCCTGCCTCAGATGAATCCTGCCTGGAATAACACTCTATTCCGTGCAGTGAACGGAAATTCGGTGTGAGTGAAACAGCTTACAACTGCTGAAGTTATCCCATCTGTTTCCATTCCATAAGGTTTGAAATGGGGGAAATAATAATTCTTTTGAAATTATGTTCTAGTGAGAATTTTGGAACATTTAACAAATTGAAAAATTGTGTGAACCAGCACTGGAGAAGTAAAATACCTTCTGTTGAAAAATAACCCTGTTTTCAGAAAAAAGAGAAAATGTTGAGCCTGAAACATTTCTGCATGCTTGGATGATAATTTATCTCCTGAAAAAACAAAGGTTGTCTGTGCTACTATATGGTGAATATATTTTATATTGCCACAACAATTCCTGATTTGCTTTCTGAGGTGTTACAAATTTATGTGAGAAGGAAGACCTTAAGCTAAGCTGTAACAGTACTTCACAGTCAGCATAACAAAGTCCTTAGTTGAGATCGCCTCAATAAATACTACTTTCTTCTAAGTGACTATTCCGGTAGAGTTTTCTGCATAATTTAGAAGGTGCTTTTGATTCCTAAATGAATACTTCCTGAAGGGTCATCCTCACTCCTTTCTCTTCCGCCGCACTGCTAGCGTAGGCCCCAGTGATGTGTTCATACTTGGGAGCGAATTCAAAGGGGTTCAGCTGCTGCCTGGTTCGGGGTTTGTGGTGGGACGCTGCAAAACGCGCGTTCGTTCTGCTCGGGCTCAGCCTCTTCCCCGCGCTGCCACGCCAGGCGACGCAGCAGCACCACCCTGTGGGAAATGACGTTTCTCCTCGTTCACAAGACTTGGCAAGAAGTGGAAGGCAGTGCTTGCACGCAGCATCCCCGGGTAGTACTGCGGTCCAGTGCGATCCTCCACAGCCCGAAGGAGGTAAAGCACAGTGAATAGATGTCTTGCATCACTACGCCTCACAGTGAATTTCTTTGCTGTGGTGAAGATTGAGCTGCTCTGACTCTTCATAAAAGTTCAGGCTCACATTTTTTCTCAAAATCCTTTACTGCTGCTCCTTATTTCTGCAAGGTCCATTTTCCGTGAGAGAGGCAGGAGAGGCCCTGGTGGCAGGGTGCAGAGGGTGGCATGGATGCGTCACCACGGCGTCCTGACTTCAAGCCTACTGTCACTCCTTTCAGGAGCGGCATGTCAGTCCTGCTCACAGCCCTTCCTGTTCTCCTCCCTTCCCACTCTTTCCACAGTGGGTGGAGCCACCTTTAAAAGCAAAGCTGGCAAATGGCTGGAAAACAAGGATGGATTTTGCCCCAGCCCTTTCTTAGGAAGAAAGTGTGGTTGTATGATGTACCTGTTAAGCTCCTGATTGCTTTCGCTTGTATTATGAAAGATTCTTTGAGGAACTGCTGGGAGGGGAGAAGTTTCTTGATTTTACACTCCTTCAGGCCTGCCATCCTGTCTGTCTATGGGACTGCTGGTTTTGGGGCAGGAATGCTCCAGGATGGCTGGAAACAAAAGTGCGCATCCTTCTTGATGGGCTCTGTCGCCAGTTTGCTTCATTCTGTGCTCCTGGCTAGGGCTCAGAAGTGTTTTGGAAGTACAGCATTAGTTTTCCCTGAGCACCATGATCTCTTATAGACTATCATGGACTTGATGATCTTAAAGGTCTTTTCCAACCAAAACGATTCTATGATTATACCAAGGTACAATACCGTGGAATTAGGTGAGCCTGTTGTAAAGAATACTGACTTTTAGTTGGATACCTGAAGACAATCACCTCCACCACCCCTTCCCTCTGTCCTTGCAGACCTTTCTTCCATTCACCAGACTCTGTGGGCACCCACCCCTTTTCCCACAAGCCCTTCGCATTCTGCTGCGCTGTTCTCCAGCGCTCATGCAACTCTTTGCTCCAGCTGTGCTGCATGCAGCTAGAGCATCTTTCTTGTGTGTGCTTTATATCCCTGGCTTGTTTCACAAGCACGGCCACAGATAGCCATCTCTTTGGCATCTCAAAGACTGCCTTTTCTTCCTCTCCAGATGTTTGCTGTAGCAGTTCCTGAGTATAGTTTTGAGTAAAGTAGATGGATGTTGTTTCGTGCACAGTTTAATTCTTTGGTGCAACACCTCTGAAGCCAGATTTGCTGAGAGTTTGGGAAAATAAATGAGGCTATCTCCTGACCCTTTCATATCCTGCCAAAACTTTATCCCTATTACTTTTTCAAATGGCCATTTCCCTCTCTTTCATCTACTAACACAAAGATTCATCAGCAGAGGTACCAGAAGCAACAATTGATGGATGTAATGCTCTTTAATAGTTCACAACAATAATACACATTTTGTAAGCTTTCTAGTGAAGTAGCCAAACAGTGGTTGTTTTTCATAGTTAACATGCAAATTAGTAAACTGAACACGTCTTAAACAAAAGTTTCTTCTAAATAACACTAAAAAAGACATTTTTAAAATATTTGAAAAAGCATCAGAAATTCCGTTTGTGTACAAGCATGACTTCCAAGTGGATAGGTAAAATACTGCAATAGGATTCCCTTATCTTTTTCTCAGTAGAAGGTAAGATCTGATTTCCAGCTTAGAAGATCTGTATTTTACAGATCATCACTTAAACATAACCTTTATACCAGCGGTAGCATTGAACACTAAGATAGCTCGGCTATTATTTAGTCTTTCCAAGCATGCTTTCTGATGAATGAACAAACAAATGAACACTCATCATCTGCCATTTCTACATTATGACCAGAAAGTAACACCACCGGATGTTTCATCTGGTTATAACTTCAAACTTAAAAAAAAAAAAA
>VXBL01003649.1:3055745-3107711 GCA_013400195.1 Aramus guarauna
CCGCCCCCGCCCCTGTCACGCGGTCCCGTGCCGGCCCCGGCGCCCGGCGCAGGCGGCACATAAGGCTCGGCGGGGCCCGGCCGTTGCCGTCCCAGCGTCGGGTCCTGCTCCGTCGCGGCAGAGCCGGGGCCTCTCGCCTCCTTCCCGCAGGGTCAGGATGCGGGGCCTGGTAGTCGCCGCTTTGCTGCTGCAGAGCATCGCCGGTTCGGGCGCGTCGGCCAGAGGGAGGAGAAATGTGGACCCCGAAACGAACATGAACATCGTGAGTGGCGGGGCGGGAAGAGCGCCCGAGACTGACACCGGGTGTGGCCGCGGGGGCGCAGCGGGGCGAGGCGAGGGGCAGAGGGGGCCGGGCGGCGGGCGGCCCCTTTCTGGCTCCTGGGGTGCAAGCCCGGTCCCTCCCGCCCTCAGCCCCCGGACGCTTCGGGCACTGGCCAGTGGTCAGCCCGCTGCTGCTGACAGCCTCTGCTTACATGTCGTCTTTCTCTTCTCCTCCTTCCTTTTCTGATCCAGACCTGAGTTAGGTCACTCTCTTGCTTAGCTGCTGGAAAAGAGCATGCTGGTGAAGCGTACTTGTGCTGATAGAATGACGCTGCCGTCATCGTACCCACTACTACTTTTCTTCCCATATGGCATTTACTCCCTTAACTTTATTCTCCTGCTGCTGCAATAGCCAACTACAGAAAATAGTTGCTGCTAGTAACTGGTATTCCTCTTTCTTCTGCCCCATCTGTGCCAATTTTTGCAAGTGCGAGAGGGTACTTGAAGCTAGAAATGCGTAAGGTCTATAAGAAAAGAAGTGCTTGAGTCGTCAGTATCATCTAAGTGTCATTTTGAGGACTGAAAGTAGTCATCTAGTCTAAGGCTAATACCATTTGAATGGAATTTAGCCTTAAAGTCATTTTGGAATGTTAATATCACTGTGGACGGTTAAAGATATATTTAAAAGAAATAGCATGTTTAGTTAAATGTTCCTTCTCTTCCTTGCCCGGCAGCTTGCCATTGTGGCTTGCATTTCTTACATTTTCTCAAGGCACAGTTGGTGTCATAAAACCAATTAAATGGTGAGTTCTCTGTCCTAATAGAGCTGCATCAAAAGGAAATAACAAAGCGCAAGACAGAAGAGATGGGAGATAAATCTATTGATGAAATCATAGTATTAAACAAGTGTAGGGGTTTTTATTATTTTCTTGTTTGGCTTGTCAGCAAAGTCACTTAAAAGCTCTGCAAGAGACATAAGGTTTGAGTAGAAAGGTGAATGAGAAATGGGACATGAAACTACAAGCTGAGGTGGCAATGTCAGCAGCTCACCTGTGTGAAGAGTGTGACGTTTGTGTTTTAAAGCTGCTGTGTTTGTGGTTTATTTCAGCACGTGGCCTAAACACGATTGTGTCCTTTGTATAACAGAGAATTAGGCATAAAGTTCAGATATAAATCTGAAATGTCTTTAAAGAAGCCTTTCCCTTCAGGAGAGATGAATTCTTTCCTGTGCCACTGTGGTGCCAGTGGCTTTTTGCTGTCCTCGTGCTTGTTACTGGAAGGTACTGCTTTTACTGCTTTCCTTGGGAGCAGTCTCATTTTTTTGTCTGCCAAATCCGCATCTCGGTGTTTTGCGCTGTTGTCATAATCTCCTTTTCAACACTTTAATCTCCTTTCTCACTGTGAGCAGCAAGTAACTAATATGATAGGCTAACGAGTCCTCCGAAATTCCTAGGATAAGGTTTGTGCTCTGGCTAGTTCCTGACTCCATACTGGGATAAGTCTCATAAGAAAGCCTGTCTGCATCAAATAGGTGGGTGGTATAGCACAGTCCTCCACATCCTTTAATTTCACATCACCATCTTTGGAAGGAACCCAGGAACTTTGCACGTGTTAATGAACTGAGGAGGCTGGCAGTCTGACTCCAAGGTGGTTTCTTTTCTTTCTTCAGAGTCAAATTATTACCTTCAGGGGATACCCTAGTGAGGAGTACGAAGTGACAACGGAAGATGGATATATCCTTTCTGTTAACAGAATCCCTTATGGAAGAAAAGGCCGTGAGAGGAGCAAAGGTAAGATTTATATCTGCTTGGAAAAATGGGAAGTAATGAGAAAGCTCTTTGATTTATAAAACTTTTGCTCCTGTAAAAATCCAGAAAAAGATTAAAGACTATATGACCAATGCACTTAAAATGTTTCACTGGTGAATGTTCTGGCCAAAATAGATTAGGCACGTGTAGAGTGACTTGAGTAAAGGAAGGGAGAAGGAGTTAGAAAGCTGTATTTTCCTGGCATTGCCTTTTTGTGACATTAATACAAGCTCTTTGTTGTTTGTTGTTGTTTGTTTTGGGGTTTTTTTTTGAGGGGCTTAGAGGCCTTGATTTTCTAGGATGTGGAAAATAAGGGTTGAGATTTGTTATGCTTCTTTTAAGTAATAGTCTTTTGAAAAGAGATTGATTGTAACAGTGGGTTATTTCAAACCCCATTTTAAAAAAATGCTTCTTTATAACAAATAATTTTGTTAAAAATGCCTGACGACTTTCAAAATAAGGGACAGTTCGCATGCCTCTTGGTGAAAAATAACTAAACTACGGAAGTTCTCACTTGAATGTTCACAAAATAATTACTGACTGATTTCTGCATAAAATAAGAATTTGTTTGTTAAAATTTTTACCTCTCTGAGGCTCCCTTTGCAGTAAGGTACAAGCCAGACCAATGCTGCGTACTACTGGGGTGTCATACTTTACACAGCTGCTTAAGTAGGTAAAACAATATAATAAGGTAAAATCCCTTCAGAGCATATTGAGTACAATACATTTAAAAATATATTGCAATTTAGGATGTCTAGCAGGTAGCTGACAGCATTCAGTGCAGACCAGGTTGTGTTCTGGATGCGATTTGATGGGGGACTGGGAGGAGCATCAGCAGGTGCCACCAGAGCACTCTTACAAGCTGTAAGAATTACTGTGAAGGCTGAGATAAAACCAGGTGAGGAGGTGGGGGAAAGGAAGGATAGGGGCAATGTAAGCTGGAACTTAAGGGAGCAACACGGGCAAAGGTTTTTGCAAGGACTGAATGGTGGAATGCTTTAAAAATGAGACAATTGTATGTGGAAGAGGAGAGACATGTAGCCTTTGCCTTGCTATCTTTGTACACTGCATATGGAATTATCAGTGTATCTGAATAGCAGTGGTGAATTTGGTATCAATCTTGTTGCCACCCCTTATAAAGGATTGTCCTGTAGATAATTGTATGCGTACAATAGCAGCCTGTTTGCCTAGAAATTGTACGTATTCTAAGGACTGCCTCAGAACCCTATGGACTGAAAAAACCTAGGATGAGAGGTAAAAACATGGAGCTCACAAAAGAAATCAGTGATTGTCCTATAGCCATGGGTATGAAGAAGACCTGTGGAAAAACCCTCTCCTCTGCCAAAGGCCAAGCAACAGTCTTCCTAACCTTATCTGTTGGTTTTGTATGAGTTAGGATGTTTGCACTACCTGCTGTCTCTTGCAAGGTGGGTGTGTAAAGAGCAGTGCGTGGACAAGGCCAGTCAAACCTGGCAGGTGTCTCTGTACTTAAGAATTTCAGAGAAGCCCACAGGAAAAAGACAGGCTGCCTTTGTACCTGTTGATTTTGTCGAATCCTTCATCGATGACATAAGCAAACAGAAGTTTCCTGACCTGTGGGAATTCTCTACATTCCCTTTGCCACACCCTCGACCCCAAGTTCATGTTTTGCAAAGTGCTTTAATTTTCAAAACAAGGATTACTGAGCACATTTGGGGAAGTATGATCTCCTAAAAGAATGAAGATTTCAAAGTTCATGTTGATCTTAAGTTTTTATAGACTTGGTATCTTTTCTCAGAAAGATACCAATGATGTGTTACTGCTGACTTAGCGTATATATGCCATAATGCTTCTTTTGCAATACCTGCTTAATGTGAATAGCATCTCTTGGAATTATGTATCACATGATGTTTTGGAACAAGACTTACAGTTTTTCAGCTTTAAAAAAAAAAAAGGGGGAAATGTCTGGAGAACCTAAAAACAAAACATCAATGATTTTTGGTTTTAGTATTAACCAAAAATCTAAACCAGCTGCACAGCACTGGTAAGAAGGGCATGGAAATAAGTCTGTCTTCAACTTCTTGGGCGTGCAGTGAAGAGAACAAAATGTTGGTACATGCATTAAAGAAGGAGACGATTTGGGATTTACCAAGAACCAGAACTACAAGTTGAATTGTGTATAGCTCTCTGAGACCTCAGGAGTCTCTGTTGATTTTCACCAGGTGAGAAACTTGCATTGCACTCTCATAAAGACTGTCTTTGCAAACAGACAGCCCTGACAGACATTGTTGATGTACAATAATCTGGCTGACTCATAGTTAACAGATCTGCCAAACAGCATGTTCTTGGTGCAAAATGCTTATATCTTCTAATGTGAAAATATACTGTATTGTCATTCAAGTTTTTAATATCCCAGAAGAATCCTAAACACTGGGAGAAATCTACCTCTCTATACTACTTGCTTCAGTTTGGCTGAAAACTACCTCCTTTAGGACTGCTATAGAACTGAAGGTGGTGTACTGACCCTTGTATAGGATAGAATATATCCTGTATAGGATAGGATACTATATATCCTCCCACTCTACGCAGCACTGGTCAGGCCACACCTGGAATACTGTGTTGAGTTTTGGTCTCCACTATATCAAAAAGATGTGGGCAGGCTGGAGAGGGTCCAGAGAAGGGCCATGAAGATGTTTGAAGGACTGGGAAGCCTGCCATATGAGGAAAGGCTGAGAGAACTGGGTTTGTTCAGCCTTGAGAAAAGTAGTCTTAGGGGAGATGTTCCAGTAATTAAAGGGTGGCTACAAAGAAGATGGAGACTCTCTTTTTACAGTGAGTCACATGGAAAAGACGAGGTGTAATGGATGCAAGTTACTATTGGGGATGTTCCGATTGGACACAAGAGAAAAAATTTTCACAGTGAGAAAAATCGGGCATTGGAATAATCTCCCTAAGGAAGTGGTGGATTCCCCAACAGTGGATGCTTTTAATATTGAGCTGGACAGGGTGCTGGGCCATCTTGTTTAGACGATACTTTTGTCTAGATGGAGCTTTTGCCAGGAAAGGTTGGACCACATGATCCTTGAGGTCCCTTCCAACCTGGTATTCTATGATTCTATAGTGGAAAGGGTAGCTCAAGGACCTGCCTTTCTTATTCCAACCCGTGGGCTTTTGGATCCGAGGTATACAAAATTATTATTGTTCAAGTCAGTTTGTCATATGATTGTGCAATTCATGTGCAGATCTGGTGACTGCTTGGTGAAGTGAAAAAGGAACTGGCAGAAATTGGAGGCTAGTAATTCTGGAGAACAGAATTAAAGCGTTAAAGCGGTTAAACAGTTTACCCCTTCCTGTGTTACGAATCATGCAAGTAGCAGCTTGAGGAGAGCCTGTTCTTCAAAAAATCAGAAGTTGGTTGATCTGAGTTTAGTAAAAGGAAAAAAGATACCAAAGCTAAAAGTGAACATTGCTGACAATTAATAAATTTAATTTATTAATAAATTTAATGTTAGGCTTGAAAATCCTGCACACTGTTCATATGGGAATGAAGTATTACTGCAGTGAAGAGCAGTGTTGAACTATACTGTCTCCAGTGCAAGTTTGGCACTGGTGGAGATTTGCGCTGGTTGCAGGGACAGTATGTCACAACATGTTTTTTTTTTTAACAAAATGGGAAAAGTGGGCACTGACAAGGGTCCTCGTCACAGGTATAAAGGTTGCCAGGAGGGAGGAATATTGCTAATTTGGATTTTGGAACTCACAGCAAACATTTGTGAACATGACCTGGAACAGAGGGTGTAGGTGATTGAAACAGTTGTGATTTGGCTGTTTCTGCTGCAAGATCCAAGCCTGAATTATCAATGGAGGAAGTATTGCGTGAGTTTAGTATTGTAGTGGAATGATGTGTCATTGGAGGAGGTAAATTCCTGAGTAATCTCTGGCATTGAGCTAAAGTTAGCATGTTATCAGATTTCAGTTATTAAAGCAGAAAAAAAAACCCAGAACACCTGTGCTACTGTGAGATCTAGAGGCAGCTCTTTGGATTTTCTGAAGGCCATATTCCTCCTAAAGGATTATATGTTACTTTCTTTGTGTAGAAGCAGGAACCGCCAATTTTTTTAATTTATATTCCCACATAAAGGTGTTATTTCCCTTTTCAGGATGGGGAAGTGAAGAGAAAGGCTTCCTAAATTCCACCTGAGTCTTGACTGTGATTCTTTTAACTATTTAAGTCAAGGGGAGAAAGTCCTTTGAAACAGAGATTCCCTTGTGGGCTACCTGTACTGCTTTTCAGGTTCTGCCAGGGCTTTGGTGATGGGAGTTGCATAGAGATAATATCGGTACCGGTTGCAGAGATTTCCACAGTTCAGCACCCTAGTTTGGCATTGTCTTAACTGGAAAGCAAAGATCTCAATAGCACGTATATGCCTTCTCCAGGTTCAGGGGCAGGACAAGGTTCCTAAGTAATTTGGCTGTCTCTGTGTTTGGGCCACTTTTCTGAGTATTTGTGAGCTTGAAACAGTTGTAAAAGCTACCTGTATTTTTCTTGTAGTTCCTGCTTTTCTCATGTTTGCTTATTGCACATTTGCTGTCTGTTCTGAACTTCAAGGAGTCTTTTCCTTGAATGAGGAAACCAACGAGCTGCTAGTTTAAAATTCTTAATGATAAAACGTAGCTTTTTGAGAAAATGTGATTTCATGGCACTATGAATATTACACAAATTGCTAATCTTGGTAAATTAAATCAAGTAGATTAAATATTCAAAGTGCAAATCTAAAGCAGACTTTCAGTAACTCACTTGAATTCTTAGGCATATAATTCCAGATGAACAGGACGCTATGATAAGTTCTTTATTTTTCAGGTCCAAGGCCTGCAGTATTTCTGCAGCATGGTTTGCTTGCAGATGCTAGCAACTGGATCACAAATTTGGATTACAACAGCCTTGGCTTTATGCTGGCAGACGCTGGCTATGATGTATGGCTGGGAAACAGCAGAGGGAACACCTGGTCCAGGAAACATACACACTTCACAGTGAAGCAAGAAGAATTCTGGGTTTTCAGGTATCCTCGTCTTCCTAGAGAAACTAGAGAAACTACACATGCTGTTTACAAGCAGGCTTCTCTTCCTCTCTTTGCCCATCATCTCAGTTCAGTCACATTGTGAATGTATAAGATTTTTTTTTTTTTCTGGTTCCATGTGCTGGCACATATGTAGGGGCAGTAAAGGGAAGTTTTATGATCAGTATAGTGTCCTGAGACAGCCTTTGTAGGTGGTCAGTAGAACGTTAATTGCTTTGCTTGGTGCTTAGTGTGAAGACTCAATCACCAAAGTGTTCTGCTTCATCCAAAGGAAGCTTTCCTATGTGTCCAGAGAACTCATCTGCGGTACAGTAAAGCTCTGTGCAGCTGTTACGTGCTGATAACTTGACTTACACAACTGACATTTTATCTTTGCTTTGTAGCTTTGATGAAATGGCTAAGTATGACATTCCAGCCTCAGTGGACTTTATTTTGAAGAAAACTGGCCAGAAACAAGTATTTTACGTTGGCCATTCACAGGGCACCACAATGGGTACGTGAAGAGATGCGTTTGTTAGAATATATTGTGTTTCAAATGGTATCAAGTTCCACATATGTAGTTTAATGATGAAAAAATAGGAGGCTTGAAATCTACTGCTTCTGGTTTTTATCTGCTTCCTGGAATATTCATCAACATTAAAAAGAAAAGACTTAACCCTTCTGTGTTTACTTAAAGTGGGAAGCTGTTGAACTGATAAATTGAAATCACAGGTAGTCACCAGTACAGTTTATATTAAAATAAATTGATGGACTCTGCACAATAAAATCAGAATCATCAGATACGTGGAATAAAGATTCCCACTTCCAGAGTATTTTTCTATATGTAAGACCTGGCTCGAGTGCTTTTAGACCTGCAAATAGAAAGAGCTAGGAGAGTGTTGGGTTAGTTAGCATGAACTTGTTTTTCAGAAGAAACCAAATCCTTCTGATTTGCCTCATTTAATTTGTGTTCTGTAGTAACTAGATTAATTTACAGTATCTAAACTGATCTTAAACAATCAAACTATTAATCTTAAAATACTTTTGCACACTTTATCTTAGATTTTATAGAATCACTGCCAGTTTGTTGACTATTCTCATATTATTTACAGCTTTCATTGCTTTTTCAACTTTGCCACAGCTGGCTAAGAAAATAAAAATGTTCTTTGCCTTGGCACCAGTAGCTACAGTCAAGTTTGCCACTAGCCCTTTGGCAAAATTGGGAGTGTTTCCTGACCTGCTACTCAAGGTTTGTATTTGAGTGTAAATGTTTTAAGCCAAATGAGTTGTCCCCCTTCCTAGTTGAAAACAGCATAGCAAAGAATGTTAATAGCCGTGGATTAGAGTGTAACATGTTTGGCAAGAACACTGTGCCAGTTTTTTGGTAATAATGCTGTGGAAGTCAGCAGTGGCTTCTCTGGCTTTATTACTGTCTAATGAGACAATTTGCATCAGTTTAAAGTAGTATTTTACAATTACAACTTCATAGATGGAATAAAATTATGTTTTCCATTTACATATTTCTAGAATTTAAGCCACAGAAATCACATGATAAATTAGATAGTTGGTCTGTTTTAGAAGAGTCATATGATAGCTTTATACAGAATACTTTTGAATTGTCATGAACTTTAACAGATTTGTTTCACAATTAACAATTTATAGTGGAAGAGGATCCTTCAGAGGATGATTAAGCGCAGCAGCTCTATTTAGATACTGTGAATCATCCTCTGGAGGAGTTTACCTTTCCCCATTAGCATCAAAGGGCATGTAGGCAGACTGGCAGGCTGCAGTAAGTGCCTGAAGTCAGACATTGTGAACATCCTGCTGTGTTGTCATTTTTAAGCACCGCTTTTCTTTCAACCACCCATGGAGATTCCCACACAGAGCTGTCTGTTCTTTGAGATAAACCCTTCTCTAATGTACCTTGTACAGATTTAATGCATGTCTGTTTGCATTATTAGTTCCCTGCTCCAAAGGCAGTTAACATAAAAGCGATACTAACAACTGTGATCTCCTGTTGCTCATGTAAGGAACTTTGTCTGATGAGAATAGTAGCTGATCAGTGCCCTTGTGTAGATGTTCATGTTGTGCTGAGGAACTTGATTCTCATGGTGACTTGCAAAAACCTTAAGTGCAGAAGTATATGACGGTGACAAACTCATAGGTCAGGCGTATCTTTAAAGAGCTATGTTGCTTTTAAGGAAGTTCTCAGTAGGCCATTTTCAAGTCCTTGGATGTTTTAAAAACTTGTGGAGTCTCCTTCTCCAGACATACTCAGAACCCACCTGGACGCGATCCTGTGCAACCTGCTCTAGGTGATCCTGCTTTAGCAGGGGGGTTGGACTAGATGATCTCCAGAGGTCCCTTCCAACCCCTACCATTCTGTGATCATTCTGTATTAAAAAACCAAAAACAACCAACAACAAAAAACAAAATCCAAAACACCATCAAGAGGAATTGGCCACCACAGCTTGTGCAACTTTTTTTTCTTAGGTGGTTTGAAGACAGGAAGTTGCAAGTATGAAACCATTTAACATTAGCAAACACAGGTTAATGTATTTTAGCCTTAAACCATTCTGATGACAAGAAGCTGTATGGTATTCCTGTAAAGTACTGAATTTAAAATTGATTTGAATTTGAGGTTAGATTTGGAATTCTTGAAAGATTGTCCCAGTTCCCATGTACTTTTTGTGGGGGTAATGGACTGCATTGTTTGTGGCAGAAGCGCGAACTGTGACCTTCCCACTGGACTGTAAAACAAGGCTGATGAGATAACTCATTTTCATATGACACACCTGTCACCAGTGCAAATAGAAATAATTAACTCAAGAATGTTGTAGTATAAAAACTAAACTCAGGTCATTCTATGCAATTACATATTTGTCCTATGTGTTTGTTACTTTGTAGGACATGTTTGGAAAGAAACAATTCCTCCCTCAGAATTCTTTGCTGAAGTGGCTCGCTACTCATGTTTGCACCCACAGAATACTCGATGACCTTTGCGGCAACATATTCTTTCTTCTGTGTGGTTTTAATGAGAGAAACTTGAATATGGTATGTTCTGGTGACTGTTAGTAGCTAAGTTATTGTGAATTCTAACACAGTATTGACTGTGTATCACTGTACTGATTGTCCTTTACGTGTAATTAGAAAACCCCAAATGCCTTCTTCATCATACTGAGTTTGGATGAATATCTCTCTTTAGTATAGATTAGTTGCCCAGTTGGGATGGATAGAATTAACCTTTTAAAATGTTACTGGAAAGCTAAAATACATTCCTTTAGATCTGTTGGGGAAGTGGGTAAGAGAACTGAATTAATATGATAGTGCCAGTACTTAATTCCTTTTGCAAGGAAGTGAGGAATAAAGATACAACTTTCAACCATTTTCAAGAGAACTGTTGAAGTTTTATGGTCTCTTGGTGGATGTGTGCAATTATTTTCTGAGACCAGTTTCTGACCCTGCTGATGGCTTCATCTGTGGTCCTAGTTCCAAAGGACTTGTTTGTAGGACTTATTTTGTTATCTAAAAGCTAGCTAACAGCAACTGGCATGAGATTGCCTGTTTTCATAATGCTTAAAGTGTTTCTAACTTCCTGAAATCAGTAGAAGCTGGTATCAGTTTACCCACAGGTGGGTGAAAGCTGAGAATTTTTTTTATTGGAGTGAGATAGAATTACCATTATTATTTTCCACCACTCTGAGTGCAAAAATGTACATTTTTTTGTATTTTATATCAAGGTGAAAGTGCAGTTTTTTGATGCTTTCTTGCCCAGCACATACAGTTTTCATGGTTTTAATGGTGGATAATGTTTTTTTTCCTGCTAGGATTTAAGTTTCCCCTGGGTATTCTGTACTACTTCTGAATCACTTTGGACTGACAGCTACTAGTTTAGATGTAGAGTAATGCAAGGTTTCTCTGGAGGTCCATCTATATATTAGCTAATGTGGTCCCAATTCTTACAATACTATGTTAAAAAACATATTCTGAATATATAAAACTGCTTAAGGGATATCTTTATTAGATTTAAAATTCAGCTTAAGGTTCTGATGTTAATTGTAATTAATTCCCCCAAACATTGGAACCTTTTACCTCATCTGTATGTATGACCCTAGTTAACTTTCATTTGTAACAGTTTTAAGAGGAGTGGGAAATTTTCTGTTAGTTGTTCAGAAGCAATAATGTGTAGAACTGTTGCACTATGAAGAGTAAAACGTGTTAATTATCTTGTTGCAGAGCCGAGTGGATGTGTATTCAACACACTGCCCTGCAGGGACATCTGTACAAAACATCATCCACTGGAGCCAGGTAGAGTTTCCAGAATCTAAAATGTGCATGACTGTAGCTTGTTTGTAGAATATTGACATCTCTGATATTTAAATGGAATAAAATGACAAAATATGTATGCAGCATAGCCCAAGTGAAATTCTGGAATGACCAATTGTCAGAGCAGCAGCTATTCACTGCTTCTGCTTTGATGATACTAACTTAATGGTAGCTCACCCCTCTCCCCTCTTTCTTTGAAGACATGCTAAGTGTAAGTACTTCAGGCCAACAAACAATATAATGGAATAACTTAACTCAGAGAGATGCTGTAACAAGTATTTGCTCCCTTTCAGCAAACCCTGTTTTGGTTATCAGTGAAGAGCAGCAGGCTTTCTATTCTGTTCTACTCTGGCTTCATTTTATATTTTATTAGTGTATCTTGAATTTCACCTCAATGCACAATTTCATGCCTGTGATGCTATTGTGCCTGAAGCATGCTCAGCAGGCTGACAAATAAAAGACATTTGCTATGGAATCAGTGGTCAGCACTACTTGTGATCTTGTAGCTGGACTTGGTCACCTATTCAGAAGCAACATGTTCTGCTGTACACAGCAGTTCAAGTGTTGGCTTGGAAAAAAAATTTGTGAAGAATTCCCCCCTCCCCCCCCTGCCCAGATCCCTATTATATAGACTTCTGTTTCTGAAAAATAATAGGTTAAATCATACAGAGTAGACTTTCTAAGAAAGCTCCATGCTGTGTTCATATACATTTGGACAGCAAGGTAAATATTTCAGAAGTAAGCACGGAGCTGCCACACCCTGGCTTTGGGTACACTAAACTGTTTTCCTTAATCTTTCCTACTGTTGCTATGAAAGAGTGTGAAACCTTAAGGGACAAAGTCTAATGCTATCGAATGTTAATGTTTCCCACTACTGTGACACTGGGCAAAGCAGTGACTCTTGTCTTCATTAATACTTACCATTTCGCTGTTGCCAGCTGTGTCAGTTGCCTCTGCCAATTCTCCAGGTGACCTACACTGTTTTATTGCTGCAATAGAAGTCTTGCAGTTCTCTGTGTGAATATGTGAATATTTGTGTATTTCTAGGCTGTGAAGACTGGGGAACTCAAAGCTTATGACTGGGGAAGCAAGGCTGCGAATATGGCTCACTACAACCAGGTAGACATCTTTTACGGATATGTTACAATTCTTGAGTGTCACAAAAAAAGTCCTTGGGCACTTCTCTAGGTGTTATATTTATGCTGCGTGCTAAAGATCCAGTAGTATTACCCAGTAACTAAACTGCAGATCTGCCTTCCTGCCCCCCCCCCTACCCCCCCAAAAAAAACAACCACAGGACTATAGAGCTCTGAGGTAGTCCTAAATCGTTGTGCACCCCACGCTTGGATACGAAGTTGTGATGGCACTTGTCTGTTTCTTGAGGGGGTCTTGCCTGCCTAGATCATGAGATCCCTCATGTGAGATGCACTTCTCACAATAAGGCACAGGCTGTCAGTTCCTGTGTATTGCTTATCTTCAGCCTGTTTAATCTCCAGGCATGTTTGTTTCTAAATTGTTGTGTGCAATATTAAAAATATTTTGCCCCTTGTCACTTTAGTGTCAGTGTCACACCTTCAGAGTAGCAATCACTTTCAGTATTTGATTGAGGTTTAGAAATAACTTGAATGGGATGCATTCTCTGAGACTTCTGCTACCCTGCTGTCTTGTAAACTTCTCAAACCACATCTTTACTGCTGTGTGTGCTAAAATACTGTAGGACTCTTGGAGTTACTTTTCTGTTGAGTGGGGACTCCATCTTCATGTCTAGCTGCCCAAGAAAGGAGAAAATGAGAATCTGACACATTCTTCTTGCATTTGCTAGTATGTTGCACTGCAGTGGAGTATCACACTGCAGACTCATTCTTTCTAATGCTTTTGTTTTCACTTTCCCCCTTCTCAGTCTACTCCCCCTTTCTACAAAATAAGAGAGATGACTGTACCAACAGCGGTGTGGACTGGTGGACAGGACTGGCTGGCAGACCCGAAGGATGTTGCTATGCTGCTCACTCAGATCACAAACTTGGTTTACCACAAAAACATTCCAGAATGGGAACATTTGGATTTCATCTGGGGCCTTGATGCACCTTACCGCATGTATAATGAAATAATTAACATGATTAGGAAATATCTCTAAACTGACATGGTATTTCAGAGTATTAGTTCACCAGGAATTCATCTTTTTGGAACATAGGCTTTTCTGGCAATAATGCTACATTTTTTTATTTATGATGCATTTTTAAAATGCTAGCAGTGACTACTGAATTGGATTCATATATGGCTGTTTTTCTCAATATTATTTCTTTCTCCTGCAGAAATCCTCATTGTATCCTGCTGATTTTGCACACAGTGGCATGGTACTCAAAAAAAACAGCAGTGTGACTGTGCACAAAAGGAGTGTGTCATGTGCATATAAATTTAGTGACGTGTCTGAAAGACAAGTTAATCCATTCAGCATCTCAGATGCTTGACAATTAAACCAATAAGTATTTCACTGTAGATAAACCACTGCCATTTCTTAGTACGTTGCCAGTTATGAGTACCTTTCAGAAGTACTCCTTGTACTGCAGTGACCCATTTGGTGCTGGTACTTTAAAAAGCACTTAGTGACTTTTTGCTGTGTTATTGTTTTGGCCATCGCATTACAAGCTAGCTACATCAGATGACGTTCTTTGCCAATATTGCCCAGGAGAACTGTCATGAAGCCAGAGAAGATCACCACTGTCAGTTGAAATCTCCTATTTTGGGACTGATTGATTGTTGCATTTTTCTTGAGTTAATGGTGTCCCTAAAGCCTTTCATGTTTCACGTACCAGCTATGGATAAGGATTGTTATTTGCCCTTGCAGATTCCTGGAACAAGAGAAGCAGTTATATACCACCTTCAGTTAGCTTTGTCAATAGACTATGGTTTTCAAGGAGAAAGATGTAACATACTTGTGCTTTGTTTTCTTTGCACTGACCACTAGAAGACAAGCTCCCCCAGCATGCTACTGGCGAGGGAAGAGCCAAAGCATTAAATCTATAGCTTGAATGACGCAATTTGCGTGGACTTTTCCCCTTAACCATCTGCTGCTTTGAAGATCTGTTTACTTCTTCACTGCTTATACGGTGCTTGCCACCATTGCGTTCAGGAACCCTACAACACCCTGGTGAAACCTGGCAGTATTAATGGCTGTTTCCATTTGTCTCAGTTTCCACTTCAACATGGAGCTAAGCCCCCCATTTAATGGGGGGAGAGGATTCACATCTGCTGCAGGGCTCTGACTTTGGAGCTGTAATTGTCTGTGGTATAGGTGCCTTGCTCTTTCCATCAACTATGCAGAGGGCTTTGGCTCCTCTGAATTGCACAAAAGTTCCGTGCCAAATGTAGATGTATGAACAATCTCCAGAGTCAGTTGCCTCAGTCCAGATGATAATTTCTCTGCCATGGTTGGATTCAATCCAGATTTCTGTCAGTAATCACAATGGGATTAAAAAGCTTTTTCTACATGGCAGAGAAGATAGTGCTTTTTAAACTGAGGCAAACTTGGTTTTGTAAAAAATAAAAAAAAATAAAAAAAAATACAGAAAGATGCATAAGCCATAAATTAGAGTTTGTTTTGGGTTTTTTTCCTAATTCAGACTCAGGGAATCCTCAGGAATTGTTTAGGAAAAAGTGGTTCATGATATTTCAGTTGTGATTCCTAGTTGCTTTATATTTGTAGCAGCCACGTTTGCTTCACCGTGCTATGCTGAAAGGAAATTTCTGTAGGAATCCAAAGTGACTGACTTAGCAGTTGTGAGGGCATGTGATACAGCAAGAGCTGTCACATTTGTTAAGCTTGAGATATTTCAATAAATATGAGACCTACTTGGATTTCAGAGCGATGTGTTGTTTCACTCCTTGTTTCATGAATGCATGTGAGTCTCTGGGACAGAATCCAGAAAGCTGAGTTTGTTCTTCACAGCTATTCATCTATAGAACAAGTACAACAAAAAAGTAAAATAGCCAAGTAAGCTTCCATTTTACTTTTGTCCTGAAAGAGGCTTTTCCTGAGCCTAAAAGGCCAGTTATGTTATTTCAGGGGACTTCTCTGAGACTTTTAACAAAGTACCAATTGCAAATAACTGCTTACAAGATAGACTCATTTTCTAAGCCTCCAGGTGAGGCTCCTTTCAAACCACTGACATGATGGAAAGTTTCTTGTATTGCATTCTTAAACCTTCGGTAATTGGATTGCTTAACAGACCGTCTGGTAATCTCATAAACAGCATTTAACCACAGAGTAAGGCAGGGAACTAACCTTTGCCATGGTATGTTTGATGTGATCACTCAGCTTTTGACCTTCGTCATCTTCAATAATAAATATGCTCATGCTGTACCTTTGTGTACATCCTGAATACAGTAGATGTGCAGTCAAGACAGCAGGGCGTATTAAATGCTACATGTTGCCAGCTTTGTCAGCTGATGAACCTACTGCGTGCCTGGAAATAAAACCAGAACAGTGGAAGCTTTACACAAAAGCCATTATGGAGCTTCTCTGCTTCGCTGGAGCAGGGCTGGCTATGGGAATTGTGAGCTGCTATGCTCTCCCTGGCTTGCTAAAGTTACAGGCACTGTGTGACACAAACTTGGAGAGGTGTCAGTGGAAAGAAATGTGCAAAATAAGACACCCTGGATATAGAGAAGAGTAGTGCAAAGCTTGGTCTAATGAGAATGAGCAGTGAGTGATGAATGGTGCATTTCTCAAAGCAGATCTTACATTGTGTCTGCTTCATAGACCACTTTGTGCTACAGGTGTATATATATGATGTTGAAGGTTGGCTGAACATCAGCTTTGGATAATACAAAAGTGTACTAGCATAACAGAGGGCATCAGACACTTTCTGCTGACTTAGTCTCAGCATTTAGTGACGTGATCAAACGAGGCTAGAAAGCTAGAATAGTCCCCATTCAGCTGATGGATCGCCAGACTCATAGAGGTATGTGAATCTGAAGTGAATGGGCGATCCAGGGCTTTGACTTAGCGATGTACAACACACTTGGGTGTATGAGGGTTTAGGCACGCACAAGAATCATAGAATGGTTTGGGTTGGAAGGAATCTTAAAGATCATCTAGTTCCAACCGCCCTGCTACGGGCAGGGACACCTTCCACTAGACCATGTTGCCCAAAGCCTCAAAAGGGCTTGTGTTTGTGTCCGCATGTTGTGCTTGGAACTTAAAAAGTATTTTTTGTAGCCATCTGCAAATACATTCAGACTATTCATCTCGTGCACAAAGCCTGAAGATGGTAGATAGTGTGTATGTTAGTGGTGTGTACTGAATGATGTACTAGCTCAATGTCAAGCATTTTACCACTATTTAGTGATTCTGTAGCTAGTGATAGCACTGGCAAAAGTTTACACATCAACTCAAACAACATAGCTCAGCATAGGAAGTGGTGGTAAAAGAGAGCTCCTACTCCTTGGGGCCCTGTAAGAAAAAACAGTTTTGTTAGCTTGGAAACAAAATAAACCATTTTCCTATAAATTACTCTTTATGGTGAATGTGCCATACAGAAAAAAAAAAAAAGGAAACATGAATACCTTAATACCAGGAAAAGTCACAAATTACGCTAGCCTGTAAGACATGAGAGAGAAACCTTGATGGAGGAATAAGTTTTCTGATCTATATCTCCTTTGTGGAAGATTGTACTATAATGAAAGCATTTATGTCTTCTCCCTTTCAATGCTGCCACATTGCCTGTTGTGAGAGTGCTAATAATGACCTCTTCCCTAGTAGCCTATTTTCAAATAACTTTATATGAACAAAATACTTCTGGCATTGCTACCCTGCAGTCAGATTTCATGGAACTCATCAATGAAAAAAAAACTATGAAGGTTGGATGGACAGTAGCCACACCTGTAACATGAATGCCTAAGTCTGATTGATTTTCTGAGGATACTGAGCTGAAAAGTATCTGTGTTAACTTCTGAGTCCTCTAGAAATGATGAATGTGTGTAGTTGTAGAGCATATGAATCAGTTTCTCACTACGGAATTGCAAATTGTGAATGAAAGAATTTTAGGATCTTTTCCTGATGGTTATTATTTTGAAAACTGATCCTGATAAGGTAAAGCTTGAGAATTAACAATTTACTTTGCTGGCAGCTTACCATCCCTAGCCATTGTTAGGAATTCATTAAAAATTAAGCTTTCTTTCTGTGCTGGCTGGAGAGGTTTTTCAGCGAAGCTTGGCTGGGGAGGTGGAGTGTTGGTATGATAGTATTTTGATTAAGGAATGTGCTAGTTAAGTATTTTGTGTTTAGGCTAAGGTTTCTCATTAAAACCAAAGAGGAATGCGTGTTCTTCATCCTCAAGTACCCAGCGTACCCATGGGCTCAGGGTTCAGCCCGCTTACCTGGCATGTGAAGAGTAGAGGCTCATGTCTCTTCTTTGAATTCAGATCCCAGACTTGACTCTCAGGATACCTGAAAACAAGGAGACTATAGGATGAAATATGCAACTTTCTATGCATCTTTCCCTCCCAACCCGTGACACCTGCAAGACCTGCGGACAGATCTGTGCCTCCCAGCGTTTTGTCCTGCAGCAAAACTGCACGTTTTGTTATCCCTGAAAATTTGAACAAAGCCTAAGAAATATTTTCTGACAAGCGTGACGCAGAGGAAGCAAACACTTGACGTGGAGAGCAGTTCTTCGGGCGAAGGCTGAGGCCGCGCGGGCGCCGCGCGTGGGGGGAGCGGGGCTGCGGCGGCGGGTATCTCCGCTAGGGGGCGCCGCTGCTCGCGGAGAGGCGGCTGCAGCCCCGCACGGGGGGGGTAACGCGGCTCCTCGCCCCGCAGAGCTGCCGTGGGCGATGCCGGGCTCTGCGTCCTTGCGCTCGGGCTCCCGGAGTAAGGTGAGTTAGGATGCGAGGACCTCAGATTCGTTAGGCTGTTCCAGCGTGGTGACAGTTTCTTGTGAAATGAGAGAAGGGACTGCCTCTGACTGCCGTTGCTCTGGTTACTATCCTGCTTCCCTGCTGCTGTCCTGCGAGTTCTCAACCCTCTTCCCCAGCACCGTTTTTCCGGTAGAAGGCTCGGCATGCCCTGGGATGTTGCCTTATCTCTGGCACAACAATAATCGTACCACGCAGAGGGGGAGAAGAGGAGGAGGGAATAAGAAATTTTGCCTGTGCTGCTGTGACATGAGTTTTAATACGTTGGTCCTGGTTTTCCCTCCTGCTAACTTTTCCTCATTTTCCTACCCACTTACTCTTTTGCTGTTTACGTTATAGCTTGTAGCTAAGAGTGCAGCCCGGGGTAGGTGCTTGCGTCTTGCGCTCATGTGGAATCTATTTAAGACCCTTTGTGGGGCCTCATTCCAAACTATGTGCCCTTCAACCTAAACTCTGTAGCAGGAGTCTTTATTTTTTGAGAGCTATTTAGTCTTGTAACACATGGGGAGGTTTGGCAGCGTTGTAAGCTGAGTGAAAAAAGCTGGGGTTACATTGCTGAATGAAGGATTTGCAAGCACTTTGTCTTTTCTTCATGTTGTACCTTGCGCCGACAAACCTAAGCTAGCGGAGCAGAAATACGTCCTAAGTGCTTTGTGGTGGCTAAGCCAAACAGCTTGAAATCAGTATCTGGAAAATAAGCGTTTGCCCTCTCTGATGCCTGAGGATTCCTGTTTCTGAGCCCACTTGCTGAGCCAGACTCAGTCCCCGGCAGCCGGGACGCCTGGCCCGCAGCGCTGCGGAGCGCCGGCAGGTGGGGCGCGGAGCGCGGCCGGGGCTGCGCCAGGCTCCGAGGTGAGTTCCGCTCGCCTTGCGCCTTCCTGGGGCTTTATGTTGCAGGATATACTAGTAATAACACCGCAGAATTCCGTTATTTTTCCTTAAGGGACTTAAGGATATTTTTCTATGTCCTGATCTGCAGGCAAAATGCCTATTCTGTAAATTTTAGTTTATAGGCTGCAGTGGTTCTAAAACTTCTCGAGACTTCGCATGGCTATTAGGGATTAGTTGGAGGAGTGTCTTTAGGGCAGCTGAGCAATTTCTGTCAATCTCCCTTTAGGCAGAATTGGAATACATTATAGAATAAATTCATTCCCTGCATAATTCTAGTAAAATAGAGAATCACGTATCACATCTGGGAGGCTTAATTTCTGATTGTAACTACATAAATCAACAGAAAACATCTCTCTCAAGAATATTTTCAGACCCAGACGGTGATTGAGTTACAAATGCATTTTTCATGTCCTTATTGTGAAATGGAGGTCAGGATAAAATATGTAAGAAGACTGAAATGAAGCTCTTGGATATAGATCCTCATCCATTACATTAGTGTCTCTCACTGGGTTTTAATTTCACTGCATTTGACAGTCTGAGTTAATTGAGTTCAACAGAACAGTCTCATAACAGCAAAAAAGTTGAATCAATTTCTAAAATATATATACATAGAGTCTTTGAAGCCTGTACCATACCTGTCAAACAACTTCTGATTTCTTGAATAATATCACAGATAATGTTTTAGTAAAGTCCTTGAAGTCTGCGAGCAAAATCTGCACTTCCTTAGGAGCCAAATCCCTTGAAAAGAGTTGAGACTGAAAACCAGCTTAAGTGTTAGGAGAAGCCCATGCATAGGTCAGAAAAAGTCACTGAAATTAATCATTCTTAATTTTTGAGAAGCAAGGAAATTCCGTCTCACATTTCTCCCCCATCAGATTTCTTTTCTGAATAACAAAGAACTAAAATCATCTGAACATGCTAATAAAGTCATCTAGGAAGCTGAGCTCATTTCCAACATTAGACTAAATGCCGTACCTACAAAAGAGGTGAGTTCATAGGAAGCTGATGGCAAGCTCTGTTTCCCTAAATGTTCAAAGCTTTGTTTGTCTTTTTCTAAAAGCACAAAAGAAGTGATGTCTTAGTGGTTAAATCAAAACCTCCATAATTTCCCCTAAAATACTTTTAGCAAATTAGAAATGTTGGGAGTTGAGCCTGCTGCCTTCTGTCTGCTGTGTTCTTGCCTATGGTCAAAGGAAGATCCTTTAAAGGACATAGGTCTAACCAGTGGATCTTCTAAGTATGTAAGTTAGTTTGATACTTGGGTAAAGGATGATTTCCATATTATATTGCTCAAAGAGCTGCTGGGATGTGGAGTGAATATTGTAATAATGCAGTAATACTTGTCACTAAGTATCTGTTTGGAAGCATAATGAGATTTTACCTTGTATTCCTCCCAGCAACTGGGGGATATTTTATTCTTCAAAAGTTGTTGGCTCAATTTTGCATGTAGTCAAGTTAGGTGGATTTTGCCATGTCAAGTAGATACAGGAGCATAAAGGAGAATATGACCTCAAAAGCAGATGGAGATACGTCACAGCCACCAGATTCAGACTAGAAGCATAGTGTAGGTCTCCTTAAGGTTTTGACTAAGCCTGTGGTATACCCAAGGGATCATTAAGAAAATGTGTGTTTGCACACATCCATTACCCACCAAACATCCACAGGTCAGACCTGGGGTTTAGGTACACGTACATCTTTGGTAGCAGTCACATAAAAAAATCAACAGTAGGTTGTATTTCCTTATCTATAAGGGTAAACGGGTAACAAAGGATGACACAATTTAAAATTAGTAAGAGACAGCAGTTTTTCAAGTGTGTGCACTAAGTGGAGTGGAAAATGTTCCTACCGTCTTTCTCTGAATTCCATTGTTAGACCTCTGCATTTCTGCTTGTTTTTCCTATTGTGTCTTGTAGAGCTCCAGTGATTACCCATGCCAGCTAATTCTGTTCTGAGATTGTAATGCATTATACCATTTCTGTATAACAGGAAAGGGAACTTCCTCTTTAAAGCTACGTATTACTAAGAAGGATTTCTGATGGGTGGAGTTTTCTCTTGAGCAGGCTAGATAAAGGCTGGCAGGATTTACAGACCGCTCAGATTGCAGTCAGCATGAACTGCAGCCTGCCAGACAGAGTGCTGCTCAGCTACGCGATGGATGGACAGCAGAACAGGTTGTGCCTTCAGTCTCTTTGGGACTTTGTCACAGCAAAGGAGCCATTGATCAAGTCACCATTTTTTCCAGTGCTGTTTTCTTTTACAGCATACATAGCTTTCTGTCTTCCATATATTGCACTGGACTTTTTAAGCACTAGACTACCAAACTTGAGAAAATACAAAATCCAGCCACAGAACTATCCAACTCTTGGAATGATGGTGCCTTGCATTATTCAAAGTGCATATCACCATGTTGTTCTGATCTTCCCGGTGACGTTTCTCCACTGGTACTGGAGACCAATGAATATACCAGTGATAGCTCCAGAGCTGCCTGAGGTCCTGCTGGGAGTAGTAGTTTGCCTGCTTCTGTTTGATTTTGAGTACTTCCTGTGGCATTTGCTTCATCACAAGGTGCTTTGGCTCTACAGGACCTTCCACAAGGTGCATCACAAGCATGTGTCAACGTTTGCTCTTACTACACAGTACTCCAGTGTATGGGAATTGCTCTCACTGGGACTTTTTGCTGCTATCAACCCAGTGCTCCTCGGATGCCATCCTTTGACAGAAATGATTTTCTTCCTTGTAAACATTTGGTTGTCAGTGGAGGACCATTCAGGCTATGACCTTCCATGGTCAACTCACCGACTTGTGCCGTTTGGTTTGTATGGAGGAGCACCACATCATGATCTCCATCATCTGAAATTCAAATCAAACTATGCTCCTTACTTCACCCACTGGGACAAACTCTTTGGGACATTCACAGAGTCGCATTGTAATTAAGGATATTTACCTGTGGATGAACTCTTATCTGTTATAGACTAAACTGGGACATTAAGTTTTGAAAGACATACAAAATATTGTATATTTGAAGCTGCCTAAGCAATAGCTATTTATAAAAAATCTTCTTAATATATATGTATTTGTATGTATACTTGGAACTGCTTATGTTAAGTGACTGAAAATGGGAGGGTACATACCTGTTGCTTAAATTTGTTTGAGTCAAAGGTGTAAGGGAAGCATTAAGAGACATTCTCTCTTCTTTCCTTCTTTTCAGCTTTCATAAAGCATGTATTGTATTACTGTATGATATTTTATACATAAGCCAGAACAATTGTCTTACTGTTGTAGGATGATTTATGATGTAAACAGAAAAGGTACACATCATGGATTTTGTAGAGTTTAATCTGCCAGAGCATATTATTGCACAATGATGTAAAATATTGCTGCCAAACAAAGCTAGTTGGCTACCTGTGCAATAATTTTGATATTTATATTTTAAAACTTGTTGTACTATCTGTTTTTAATAGAAAATAAATATGGTCATTCTTTTAAAATTATATTGTTTCATTTCATTCATTCCTCTGTTCATATTAGGAACAGGTATGATTCCTTTTGCATAGGTGTCATTTATTTGAGTTTCAGAGTTTCAGGCTTTTCTTATTAAAATATTGTCATGTTATTTCAAAAGTGAACTGATTACTCTTTCTCCAGAATCACGTGTTATTTTTAAATAGTTTTCAATTTTGTAGAAACATAATATTGAAGAATGCAGTTTAAAAAGCCATGGTGAAATTTTATTACTGCATTTGTGAGAAGCTTGAATAATTTTCACTAAATTTATGGTGTGAGAGCAGAACATTAAGCAGTCCCTTAATAAAAGGGGGCATTGGTCCTTTACAACCACATCCATCAATTGTTACTGGCATGCAAAAACCTGGCAAGGAATATGAACAGGGTTTCTGCAAAATAGATGAGTCTTTCAAGCAGATTTCAGAGGAATAGAATCAAACTTTTCATGATCCTAGACCGTAGAACAAACTGGCTACATGTTGCTGGAAGAACAGTTATACATAAAACATTGCCATGTAGTCTCACAGAAGTCATACTGAAAAAAAATACGCATGAAGAGATAAGGAGGTCTTCCATGTCTCATTCAGCAGAGATTCATATGGACTTCTTATGTCCGCTACATAATATTTTAATACTTCTAATCTTCTATCCTGTATTACTAATAAACTTCTCAGGATCGTGACTAGGACAGAGAAAGTGCAAATAACGTAGAGAGTGTGTAACGAACACTTACACATCATCATCCAAAAATGTCTTTGTCATTATGTTATGTCTAGAGGGTTGTGTGACCTTACAGAGGCTGTTTGTCCAGGGGAAGAGAGAACCCTTAGTGTTTCCAACAGTGTGAACTTACAAAGGGAAGAGTGCTTTTGGACACTGCATCTTCTTGATAACAGGAAATAATTTTCATAAACATCTTCATAAACAGTACAAAATGCTGCAATCTTAATACTTAACTACTCCCTCTGCTCTCCGGATAACACAGAAGAGAAACCCTTATTTTCAGTTGTCAGAACATGACATATCCTGAGAGCAAAAACTGAGCTGTAAAAGAATACAAAATTGGATTTTTTTGCCATGCATCTATTCAGCTGAAAGAAAGAATGCTCAATTTTTCTGATAATTATAATCTTAAGTATTTTGGGGTGTGCTATAAAGAGAAGGAAGTCTTTTTTTTTCTGCCAAATGCAGTAGGCAAAATACAGTCTCTGATTTCTTTGAGCTGTTTAGCCATTTTGAGGTATCCCAAAGTTATCCTCTCAGTTCTAGAAATCCCACTTAATTCAGCTTGGCAAATACTGAGCATCTGATGGGGGTGCTCTGTGGTTTCAATGGGTTATACCTTATACTATAACTATATATTGTAACTATACACTATAACGGTCTGTTTCATGTACTATTGGCTCTCAAAGTAAGCAAGGTTAAGGCTAACTGGTACTTGGGTATGTTGCTATAAGAAGCCTATGAGCAAATCCAACAAGAAAGGTTGTAGCTGAACCCACAGGGATTATTCTGCTTTTTTGTGTGAATCTTAAGAGTTGATGTAACAAACACATTACTACTGGAGAAAGAGTCCTCATCAGCTGCAGGCAAGACTATGCTCGCTCTTGTCTAGTCAAGTGAGATGGTAGTCTCGTTTGGCACTGACAGCATAACGTAACAGCGGTGAGGATGATTGAAATGACAACAGGAAGGCAATGTACTGCACGATGATCCTGTCTACTCCTCTCTCGCTCTCATCCTCAATGTTTTCATGACTTCAGATACACACCAAGAATGCACTTCCTCAAATATGGAATTTCCCCCAGGTTATATCTGTACTGAACCTCTTGCCAATCAGACCTGGAATCTCGGTTTAAAGGCGTGTTATTGTATGAACTTGGAATGCTTAGAAAAACCCAAAGCCCCCAAAAATTAGTTGTCAAATGAAAATTTGACTAGCACATGTCTGGAATGGCTTATTTGAATTCCATGCGAGAAATATCTGTACTTTGTCATCATGACGTAATCTTAGCATACCTTATCTCTATTTCTCCAATGCTTTGAAGGTAACTTAGGTACTAAACTATGAGGGATTGAAACCATTTGCATATTGTGTGTACTTTGAAGCACTTTCTGTAACACTGTACTATAATATAACTGTAGGTGTATGTATGAGGAAAAACTCATGAGCAGAAGACCCAGACAAGCATGTAAGTTCAAGCCTTTGCAATTTAATGAAAAGCAAAATATAGACAAAAACATATGCTGGAGATAAAGCAAATAAGAATTGTTTTTTTTCCTGTTTTCATTGAAAGTTCAGCATATATTGTACCACTGAGCGTGGGAGCACAGTGAATTCTGTGTATTGATGGTGCTGAGATTTTAAAACAGGATTTTACAGATGTTACTTCCTATATTTGCGTTTCCCTGTGGTCTTTACCACACAAATGGAACGTCATGACACTCTATTGTAAGGCTTTATGTCAGAAAACCAAACCCAACTTTCTCTCTTGTATTCCAAAATTCTCCTAGCTTCCTTCCTCATCATAATGTGACATGAGGTACCACACAGACTTCCTATCAAATCTGCCAAAAGCTAATCTGTTGTCATTTGTGAGTAGATAGAGAATGTTTGCACAGACCCTTGAAGCTATAAAATGAGATTTTTGATGTTGCTATTTTCCACTGTATGTCTTTAAAGTTCTAATTTAATAGAGGACAAACAAATAAGATTTTATACATTTCTCTTTGTAACTGTATCTTAGCTCTTAGGCATATGGTTAAATACTGAACTCTGTCTGATCTTACGAATTGCAGCCGTTTCCAAATTCTCACTGGCAATTTAGCACTATACTTCTCTTGAAATTTAGGCTGAGTCTTTAAATGATACCCAGTTTGGCAATTTTGAGGTAGCAGTATACAACACTGCAGAGGGACAGGTTTTTGCTTACTGGGTGTGTTCTCAGCACTGCTGGAAAGTGCACTCCTCAGGTGCTTTGGGGAGAGCCTGTGAAGTGTAGAGCCATGCTGAGACAATATGCACTTCTGGAGATGGCTTTGTCCTTGTTCCTGATGACCAAATGCAAGTATTTTACATGGAAAAAACACCACAGTCTGCAGCTATGATTTTTTATGATTTGAAAAATAATCTATGTCATTAATGGATTTAGTGACTTGGTTAATCCAGTGTGTTATCTGGATTAAATGAAAAACTAGTATCTCTTTGGACTATCAGACTATGCTATTTCTAAATTAGTTTGGAAGCAATTTGTAATGCCAGAACACTTAATTGTCATCCATCGCCCCTCAACATCATTGGAAGGAGTGGACTCAGCAGTCACTTCAGCAGTTTTACTTATTCCTGCTTTCATGCACGAGTATTAAGCTTCCACTGTTACCTGCCTGCATCCCTGCAACCCTTACTGAACCAGTTATGGTTCTGTATCTGAAAAAAAATCAGTGATTTTGGACTCTCTCAAACCCCTGCGGATTTATTCCCAGATTACCTTGGTTGAGAGACTAATCAGTGTGAGCTTACTATCAGATTTACATGTAAACTGTGTCTAAGACCCTGGCTTTGTGTCTGGGGCTTGGGAGATGTGCCAATTTGCTCAAATATTTAGGCTGGTCCTATATTGCTCAGTACAATCCAACCTGAAAGGTCTTTGTAGCACAGTCTGGAGTTGTGTTTGCACTGTGTTTTTCTCATAAAAACAACTGCCAAACAATTGTTTCCCAAAACTTAAATGTATTTCTAATTTATGGAAATTTGAAGTTGCTTAGGACACAGAACCACCACCACCCCCAAACCAACCAGCACAAGCATTCCAGACCTTAAAGGAAACAGAATTAATGCTGAGGGGCCATTAGCTGTGGAAAACAGTGCTGAGCTTTTTTAATCCTTCTTTTCAGACTTTCTTCTTTTTAAAGAGAAGATTTGTAAAGCTTACTAATCACCTTGTCCCCCAAACAGCAATGTCTGCCACGATCAAGGCTGTAGGTGTGGACAGGGGGAGGAGAGAAAGGAGAGAGGGAAAGGAGAGCGATGTGTCCACACTTCCACCACTGTCCCTACCTGTTGGGCATGGATGGAGTGCTCACTGACATATCCTCCCCACCCCAGCACAGATGCTTTCAGCCCTCAGGTTCTTACTGCTGGAGTGGTAGAGACTCCACATCCACACATTGTTTTTCCTTTGTGTTATCTAGTTCTTTCTGGAAATTCCCACAGTAGCAAAACACAAGAGTGAGCTCTGCCTTCGGTCAGCGTAAGTGCAAACATGCTTTTGTGTTATCACGTGTAAGATTAAGTTAAAAAAAATCTACAGGCACATGGACTGGAATGCCTCCTCCATGCTTGGTTTTGAGACAACAGGCTTTACAGGTGGGAAACCAAAAAGCTAACAAACCAGGCTGGATGGTTAGTAGGCCAGGCAGGCAGAAATACGACTACTTTGGTTTCAGTCTGTTGAGAGAAGCTTCAATACTACAGACACATGATTTGGAGGGATGTGGAAGGATGTATTACTTATACTTCCAGGGAGAGTTTAGTTGGCAGGTACTTTCATTTGTCCTCAGAACTAAGCAGCAAACCATTCAGGGGATTAAGTAGCCCAAAGTCTACGATGAGCGCTAGAAAATCTGTTTTTAAGGTGAGCAAGATGTACCCTCCTTATCAAAAGGATATGAAAAAGCACTGCTAGAAATTGTATTGATGTAAGGCTGTTTACGCACCTCTTCAAACAGTCATGGAAGCTGTGGAAGATTGCACCTCTAAGAAACAACATGCTTGAGTAATTACAAAGCTCCTTGAAGTGATTTATTTACAAAACTTCTTGAACTAGTCTAAATAGCAGACACAACAGAATTTGCCAAGGTATCCAGAAAAATGAACATGTGAAACACATGGGTGCTAAGGGATGGAATGATTTAATACCTTGTGAGCATGCTTTTCTGATGCTTGCAGCTTACGAAACATGCAAGCTCAGAGGTGGCCTAGTCAGCTGAGCTTCCAGAAAGACCAAATGCCTACCAGCTGCTTCCCCTCTTTTTTTTTTTTTTTTTTTTTTATTCCTAGCAATCTTCTCCATTGGTATTCTCTTTTCCTGGGAACCCCAAAATACTTCCTCGAGCAGCTGCTCCCCTTCTCCCTTAAGAAAACTGGCTGAGTGCTGCCAGCTGCTTTGCCAGGTTTGCAATGTTTTTTCACTTAGGCAGTCAGATGATCACTCCCTTGTGCCTGCATCAGTTGAGAGCTCGTAATGCATTGCACACACATGTCCTGCTGCCAACGGAGGCTTATCCGTCACAACCTGTCCTGGGAAACTACATCTGAGAAGGCAAATGTTTGGCTTTGTCCCTTCCCTCTCCTGCTCGGCTCCATGCAAGCTGGCTTGCATTTCAGGTGTTTTCTGTTTGGGTCTTTCCCCCTGTGTGGGAGCATCCTGTGACCTTCCCACCTGCCTCTTTAGAGCCCGCTTGAGCCCAGCTCATCTCAGCTTGAAGAAGCAGGAGAGAAGGCTTTCCCCTCCTGCATCCTAATCCAGGGAGGTCTTGGTTTGTCTTGCTGTGCTTGCTGAGGTCACCTTAACTGATGGTGGACATCACTGCTGTGTAGTAAGTGTGCTTGTGGGTGGTGGTGTAGCTCAAGTGATCCTATGGATGGTTTCTTCTCTGGATGCAAAGCAAGTGCTGGGTCCTCCGGTGAGGAAGCTGAGCAGACTGACGATGTGTGAGCGGAAGGATCTCTGGTGGGTCTGTGCCGGTTGGGCTAGCAGAGCCATGCTGACCTGGAGCTGCAGGATGTGGTGTTTGAAGGCATCAAGTTTCTTGCCAGTGACAATTCTAGGGTGATCAGGCCTAACCCAAAGTTAGAGCCCCAAGAAAGCGAGCAATAGCATAATAGCTCTGCTACTAATGTGGTGAGGAAAGCAAAAGAATATTTAATTACTCATTCTGTGGGGTTGATTGTTTCCCAAACCATGGCTTGCTCTGGATTTAGCAGCATCTGATGCTTCTTGTGACTTGCCTGTAGGGAATTCCAGTTTATGATACCTTCATTTTGTATTACGTAGCATGCATGCTTCCTAAGTCAGAAAGCTGAAGCAAAATCACTGTCTTGCAACTGGCTGCAGACGCTTAATCTATGTAGTGATGCTCTTTTGCAAGTACCACAACTGACAAGTTTTTAGCTTTCTAGCAAATCCTGATGCTGTGTTTATTACCAAATCCCCCCCTCCTACCACTGTTAAAACTAAGCCTGCTGTTCTGTGTCCTCCTCTTTCCGGAAATTAATTGTATAGTTTAGCCCATATGCTATATGTGCTTTTTTAATTTTTTTTCCCCCTCTTCTTGTGACTCAGGTTTGTATCCTGAGTCCTTGAACTCTTTTTCAGAAGAAGGAATTTTATTTTCCTCCATGCTTGGCACAGCTATCTGAAAAGCAGTATTTTTCTCTGAAAGCTATGGACAGATAACAAAAGAGCAGAGTATGTTAGATGTGGAAAGGCACATGCACTCAGCCACATCAGCATAACAAGCTGATTCTCTGTTTTATTTCTTTTGCCTATTGAGCTTCAGCTTACTGCTTCCCTGCTCTTCTCTCAGACCTCTTAACCACAGGGTAATGGGATGAATTAGTGCTCATGTACTACCATCAGTATTGGTTCTAGAAGTTAACCATCCTGATAGAGCCTAATACTTTGCTGTTAGGTTATAGGCATAGTATGAACCTTCTGGATTCAAAAATTACTTATAGCACCTGCTTCTTGCTGCCAAAATTCATTCTGAGTCCTAAGCATTCCCAGAAGATGAATTATGTTTCTAATCATTACAGTTGCAGAAAAGCAAAATGAAGAATAAAATCCATCAATATACACGTTCTTCAACCACTGTGAGCTGATGTATTTTTCCCACTAGGTCTGACAGTAAGAAATAAAAACTGAACTTAGAACTGTAGGAGGTTTTTAACTCAAAACCATGATGATAGCAGTGGTAAGTTAATATTCACTCTTTCCCTCCCAAGCATTTTATCAGAAAACTTCATTTGTATGCTTTACTCTGCTATGCCAAACAGCATTCTTGGTATACCTTCCCGGTGGCTACAGCGAAGTTGTGAGGTAAGAGTGAAGAAATCTGTAACGTGTATTTTGAGAGAGCTGTATTTGTTAGAAGCTATATTTAACAAAGCTTCCTTGTTAGAAGAATTTAATCAAAACTTCCTCAATACAGACATTTAAATTTGACTTGACAGTAATCGGTCCTTTCAGCCACCTGAAAAGCTTATGGGTGTGTGTTATCTACAAAGCACCAATACCCAAACAAAACAAGTAATGGGGCTTTATTTATTTCCCAGTGCTGTTATTACAAATCTTGATTATTTAATGTAGATGTAGCACCTGCTAAGCTTCTAGCTGGCTGTGGCAAGGAGAGGGTTTTAGAAGCTTGTTTTGCTTGTTACAATGCATGTGATCAAAAGTGTAAAATCCAGTGTTGTGTAAGGTTTTTCTAATAATTATGCTCTTACAGCTGTGTACTTACATTTACTTCTGCCTTTTAATGTAAAAATGCCTGACAGCAGCATAGAAAAAATTTAATGTAGGATTCAAAACAAGGTTTGGAATCAAGTCGCACAAAGGTAACTGGTGTTTAGGCTAACTACCTTTGCCAGTTACTTGCAGAGAAGAAGGGCATTTTCATTCTGCTTGTGTGGGAATTCCAGGATGAGATCATTAGAAATGGATGTGTGGCACTCCTGGTGATTGTCCGGCAATATGTGAGGTAGCTCATGATATATATATATAAAAAAAAAATAATACGTGCTATATATATAAAAACTGCAATATATATATATGTATATATATAAAACCACAGCCCCGTTGCTTGATATGTTTGGGTAATTTTTTATTTTTATATATATATATATAAACTGTGATATATAAGGTATGGTGTAAGAAAGCTGGAGATAACAACGAATCAGAGTCATGTCTGGTGGTTTTACAGAGGCAAACTCCTCCACAAAGGACCATGAGTGAGCACTGATGGGGAGATGTGGGCATGCATGCTCAATCTCAGGAGCAACCTAAGGGTTTTTCCCCAAGTCAAGACACGCTGTTATTTTTTGCTCAGTTTCAGAAGGAAACAGTTATGCAATTGCAGCATCTGTCAAGGTCTTCCAGTAATCTGCACAGCTCAGCAGAATTGGACAGAGCAGGAGAGGTCTGAAAGATATTAGATGCTCTCACATTTTATGAAAATCACTAGCTGAGCAGAGGCAAGAGTATTTACAACATTTTATTTACCCATTTACAAAGAGGCAGGGAGAAATGAACCCTCGTTCGCTCTGTGTGAAAGCAGTCGCTGGCCCCCGCACAAATGCGCGGCTCCAAATTAATTGCAGCCTGTACCGTCCTTTAGCTGAAGGCCAAACGAGATACAAGCGTGACGTTGCAGCGTGTGGGGGGGAGATGGGCTTTCGGGACATGGGAGAGGACTGAGGATTTTGCAGGGCAGTACAGAAAACCTGGAGGTAGCTGGAGATAGTGCTGCATCAGGGAGGACCTGGCAGAGGTTCTGTGGTTTTTGTGTTTGTAGTGCATAACTCATCAAGACAGGAAACTGTTTCACAGGAAACAAGGATTTACAACTTGCAAGCAGTTTCTTTTGATTTGAACTATGTCTCTCTCTTTCTCATTGAAAAACGTGAAGATAAATGTGACAAAATCAGGGAGCCAACTTGTAATCCAAACTGAGCAGTTCTGCAGGAAAGACTTCATAATGAGCTCGGCTTCACAAGAACGTGAACTCCAGAGCTGGGACCCCCGCTTGCAGAAAGGGAGAGCAGCTCTGGCAAGAGGTGCTGGTCAGCGCTGTCGGAGACGAAACAGTGGCAGACTGACCACGTGGAAAAGTGAGTGGTGGGAGGCATGGAGTTAATTCTGGGAGGTAGCTTGTATGATAGACGTTCTGTGCATACTAAACGCCTATTACTGGAAGTCTGTTTGATGTGTTACAGTACCAGGAGTCCCTTAGGACAGGAATCTTCTTATCTTTAGCTTTCATTGCAACAAGAGGACTGGCAGGCGGTAAAACTGTGCTGCTGTGTTTCTTATTTTGGTTCTCACTGCACGTGAACCTGTTTGAATTAGCTAACTCAGATAGTGTAATGCATTATAGATACAGTGCCTTTGAATGATTTACTGTATTTGCTGTTGCTCTTCAAAAAGTCTGATGTATCACAGTATGAATATGCTACCTAAAAGAAACTCAACCAGCTTAATAACAAATATGGGGCTGACTTAAAGAAAAGAGGAGATGGAAAAAAAAAAGACAAACAGTATGCCTAGGGATGCTCAACTTCAGAAACCACACCAAGTGTGGAACAAGACAGAAACACAACCGTAAAGATCAGTGGTAGTTCAAGTGGTGAAAAGCACTAGGAGAGCTGCAGTTTAACTGACATTCACAGAGAAAGGTAGCTTCACCCTTGACTAAATAATCTTTGTCCTAAAACCAAGTTCCAAAGTCTATAGAAGTTAATGAAGGACGGACTCCTGTCAACTTCAGAGCGCACATTATTTTAGGACTAGTAACTGTAGCCAATGAAGTCTTGCTATAGAATGGCAGCAGTTCTAACTGAAGGCACAGAAATGTTGTGATTTAATTGTGTGACCACATAATTTTCTGTATCTTTCATCATCACTGACCACCAGAAAATGTTTGCAGTATCCTTATTGTAAACTTTTTTCCTAGGTCAATCACTTCTCTTTTAATTTATCTAGTTTAGATGAGTTTAACACCCAAGATTGCAATGTAAACCATTATTAGTTCTGGGACTAGAGACATTAATCATAAAATGAGGTAGCTTTTTCTGAGAAGTAAGGTACTCCACATTAAGTGGAAATTAAATTGCTATGAAGAATTTTCTTACAAATTGCAAATTGTTTTTATCTGTCTCTAAAACTGTAGGGTATTTGAAAACTGAGTAGGCTAGTCAGGCAGCTATGTGTAGACTCAGTTCATCTGGCTTTTTCTTTTATGACTGTCCTGTAGATCCAAACAGATTGGTCTGTCCCAAACTGTGTACCCAGGCCTCCAGTCTCTTTGACTGTAGCAATCCATGCTGTCTGCTCCCTTCCACTCTTGAAGGTACAAATATCTGTGAATCCTGCACCCTAGAAAAACCAGCCCTGGCCTCATCCATCTCAGCTGTCCCCCCAGTTCTGCATGCCCCCCATCAGAAAGCCGCCTTGCACAGAGTAGTTCCAGCTCTTTTCCCCATACTCCTCTTCTCCTGCTCCCGTGTGGCTTAGGACATCCCTGCACCCATCAGAGAAAAAACAAGTCCTGCAGCGTATCTGAAAAGGAAAACACGCCAGCTTTTATTTCTTTTTCTTGCTTTCCTTTTTTTCTTAGTTTAGTTTCTCTTTAACATTTTGCTGTCAGCTTGAGCAAGTGACAGCTGGCTAAAACATCATGCTACCAGTTCCAGAAATGCTTCCTCTTTTGGAGATCACTTGAAATGGGCTGCGCTTGCTTTGCTTGAGCAATACCCTGAAAGCATTCCTCCTCACCTGCAGGTATTGCATTGGTCTGAGTTGTGTCATCCTGGCTGATGTAAGTTGTTTTGCAACTGGAATAGACAGAATGAAAAAACTCCCCACACCTGAGTGGGCCCTAACCCTTTCTCCCAGGTATAAGCTTGGTTTTGGCTTGCCGCATGTCAAGATGAAGATTAAACCTCCTCTCTGGAAAAAAAAGGAAGTGCTGATAAAGACTTTAGCAATATTTCCTATGAGCTGAAACTAACATCTGAATCTGGAAGGGGTGGGGGGGAAAGCTTACTCAAAAGTACAAGGATCAGAAATGTTTTCTGGGGTTTTCTCAACTTTGTAATACAAAAG
The DNA here is from genome assembly GCA_013400195.1 of Aramus guarauna. Taxonomy (NCBI): domain Eukaryota; kingdom Metazoa; phylum Chordata; class Aves; order Gruiformes; family Aramidae; genus Aramus; species Aramus guarauna. The sequence continues at coordinate 3,089,370 of VXBL01003649.1, forward strand.
GGGAATAACAGTCTTTAAGGACATAAAGCACGGAATTTTTCTTGTGGTAAAGGGGGAGTTTCCTGTCCATGTGAAATCCTCTGTTAGAACTCAAGCAGCATTGTGAAGGTAGTAGAACAAAATCTGTGGAAATGACTGGTGTAAACACTGGCTAAAGTTAACTATCTCTGTCTTTGCAGCAAGGAGACTTGCTCTGTGTTGAATACTGAAATTTTTGTACTTACAGGTCTCATTCATCCTCTCTTTCTCTTGGGTGGTTCCCTCCCCCACCTTCTTTTTCGTGATGCCATACCACTTTATGATGCTAGTTGTGCCTCCTAAAGCTTTCTGGTTCTTGGTCAACTTTATTACTGGGACTCCTTTTAAGGGAATGAAAATGGAGAAACCATCAACAGTCAGAAGTGATGCTAGTTCACAAGTCTTCTAATCACACACTGAGGACAATATGATAATGCGTATCAAAGCCTTTCATTTATCAGGATTTTGGCAGTCTTATTTTAATGTATACTTTTAAATGATTGCGTAGGTTATAACTTTTTGGAACATTTTTCTGAAAACTGGGGTAATAGAAAGATTTTTCTTGGAGATCTGCACAACTTAAGAAAATTCCAAACTGTACTGAAGCTGGTAGGTGACTGGACTTCGTTTCATTGAAAATATTCTTTCCTGGTCCTTTAGATTTAGCATTTATGTTGCTCATTACTTTTAGTTGAATATATTCTACATAGATCTGATGTATTGCCTACATGTATTTTACTTTACAAGATGCAGGCTGGCCACAGGTGGAATGGGAAGGGCGAAGAGGATTGTGCAATGCTGATGATGTGGTGGTCCAGAATTGTAATGAAGACTCTGTGATTTTTCTAGAATTGTGTCTGGCTAAAAGATTGAGAAGAAAGAAACTCACAAACAGACAGTTTCTAGTGATAGATCTGCTTTCTGTCTAGATAGAACAGCGAAACCGCAGCTTGAGCACAAAATGTGCCTAGCATCCAGATTGACCTCTCTTTCCTGGGGAAAGAGAAAGACTGTCTCCCTGCTCCTTTCCTAGACAGATAAGCTGAGGACTAAGAGAATAAATCTGGCCAATACTGGGGCATATCAGCTTAATAACATGCAAACATTCTGCAAGAAATTAGAATTAGATAAATTACATTTATCTAATGTAATAGTTTAGTTAGATTACATTTTTCTAAAACTTATTCTGAAGTGAAAGCAGAGACTTAACATTATGACCTCATTGGGATGCAGAGCTCTGGCACTTCATGTCAAAAGTTCTTGCTAAAAACATCTTTTCGGGCTTTTTATTTTTTCCTCTCTTCCTTTCGTCTTATCCCATCCTGTACCATCTCCACGTTGCTCCTAACGACCAGTTCCACAGGATCTTATTCCTCTGTCTTCAAACTCTCTTTCTCCTCTTTAACATCTGCTGTTTGTCATCTCAAGCTCCCGTGCCCTGCCAGAGCCCGCGGCATACTGCAGCCGCAGCTCATGGTGGCTCTGCAGGAGACGGCTCCATCGCAGCAGAGGGGCAGGTTCAGGGCTGGGACAGAGCTCTGGTGTCTCCACCTGCCTCCTCCACCCGGGCAGAGCCTTGGTCTCCCTCCTCCAGGGGCCACACAGATGTGCAGAGCTGGCTAGAAACCGCTGCACGCGTCACGGAAAAAAGCGGAGCTTTCTGTCACTTTAATTGCCTCACTTGGAAAAACAGTCATTTGGAATCAAAACAAGTGTGGTATTTTTCTTTCCATTTTTAGAAGGAAAGTTATGTTATCTATTTCTTGGTATTTTAAAGTTTTAGATTAATCCCAAATTATTAGTTTGATTTGGAAACAAGACTAAAAGCAATGAGTTTTGAAAAAATCAAAATGAATCATTTAGATGTGTTGCTTAAAAAAAAAAAAAACAAAAAACAACTTTTTAGCCCCAGGAAGAAAAAATGTTAGAAACATCCTAGTTGGCTTTAGTAATCCAAATAGGCATCTTTTCAGCAAATAAAAGTTTAATTTTATTCTGAAAAAACCCACCTAGCTGCTATGTGAGAATCTAATGCATGACATCATCTCTGGAGGATATGTTCTCATATTTCAACTCTGACATTAAAAGCAGTGCGTTTTCTTTCTTTACATCGCTTTACTCTGGCTTGTCTGGAATGCACACAAGACATGTATTTTCTGAATATTATTATGTATATTTCATGTAATAACCTCATTAATGAAAAGCTTTTCCTAGTTGGGCTACCGATAGTGTGTATTATGGTTTATCGGATATTTTAATCCTTTAATTTATTTGGATGGATGATTTGATGTCATGAGGGAATGAAAAATGCAGTCTAGTTTGAAGGTGCTGTGGACAGTTTGTACATTGAATTTACATACACCTGATGCTGAAAATAATGACATAACAGGCTTTCATTTTACTCGAGACTTAATTTGGGTTTCAGGATTATCTAGAAGCAAAGCCTGTAAATGCTGCTTCCGTTTTCTAACGGCAAGAGCAAAAACCTGCATCCCACCACTCCTAAAAGCAGTTCATCATTCTGCATTTCGCTGCTGAATCATCCCTGTGTGTTTATTTTACATACTCTGAAGGGGTTTTTTACCCTAACAGCTGTGGGGTTTTATACCCAAGAATTATTTTGCTGCATACAAAACAATTTCATTCCTGCTTGGTTAATCTGTTCTGATGACATGTCTTCTAACTTGACAGGAGTCATAACTGTAGGTGCTAGATCCCATAGAAAATATCACATAAAATTGAGAATTTAAACTACTTGTGAGCTCTTTACTGAAGAGGTTGCTAGAGCTTGTACGAGTGTGGTCTACAAAGCTCTTTTGTTGAACTCTGTTCTTTTCTGAAGGCCAGTGTAATCCCTAACTGTGCATTGCACGAATGAGGGTGAGTTTGAGCAAAGAAACTCCCAGTAACCCCCTGGCTAGAGCTGGATTAAAGAGATGTAGAACCTCAGCCTGTTGGAAATGGGCTGAAGGGGAGAGTAGCCTGTATTTCAAAGAACTTAAGTGTCACATTGAATTCAGCAGTCTGGGACATGGCTTTCTGCAAGAAATGTGGTCAGAATCAGAGCTGAGATTCCTAACAAAGCTCCACAACTTTTAAAGATCTTTTGAATGTGAGACCGAAGAAAGACAGTGTGTCCTGGCATAATTGTCTTTTATTTTCTTTACAAAATCCCCACCAAAAAAAAAAAAAAGGTGTGTGTGGGGCAAGCTTCTGTAAAGATTCAGTAGCTTTAGATGCTATTACTTTCCTTAGGGCGGATGCAGATAAAACCCTGTTGGATTATTTTGATTGGGAAACCAGCTGAGCCATGGGGGATGTGGATCCAAAGGAAATCACGAACTGGGAGTGGAACTGAGTACGGTGCAGAAGGAAAGGAGGTTGGAATAGCAGGGCTGTAGGATGTGATGGAGGAAGAGGACAATGGCTTAAGGTGAGCTGCTGGATCACTAGTGAGGTTGGGGAGGAGCTGGTAACAGTTGGCTCAAATAGCTTACTGCTAAATTGCCTAAGATAACCTGTCGGTATGGCATGGACACCCACAAGAAGGAAAATGAAAGTAGACTGCATTGGTGAGTAATTTTTGAGTGCTCATAAAAACACTTTCTCAGAGCTTAGAGATGTGTTCCCTATTAGCACAGTTTAATTAGAAACATTCCTCTCATATTAAAAACTTAAAAGGGGATACTGAAAAATTGTCAAAGAAAATAGATCAGCACCATAACCTCACTTACCATCTCCAATAAAGAGTAAGTTCCTTGCCAACATAAAACTCTGATTTAACACTTCTTGGAGAAAACTTCTGATACTTTTAAATCTTCATTTATGAGCAATATGGCTTTTTATGGCTCTTCACTAATGTGTCGTTACATAAATCACTGTAAGGCAGCAGCAGATCTTTGATGGTACTTAGCATGAGGCCCAGGTCTGCCAAGTAACTTCCCAAAGGAAGCAGCAGAAGATTCCTGTAAGGTTTCCAGTGTGCTCTGCTTTCCAGGCAAGCTTACAAAAAGGAAACCCAAAATATCACTGATAATGAGAATGAGATTACTCATTGTCCAAACATCAGTTGACATGGGCTGATAACAAACATACCAGCAGGACCAAGAAATTAATTGACTTCATCAGATCAATGTTTACAATGTTCCTGTTTACACTCAAAGATAGGAATTCTCAGACTTTTCTGCGGAAAATCCTACTGCTCCCACTCCCTAACCAGATCATTTGTGTCCTCACCTGAAATCCAACTCTCATCCTACTGTCTATATACATAGGATTTGCTGTTCCAGTTGTTGAAAAATAAAATAACATAAATTTTAAAAATCTAAGTGAATCAGTACATACCTGTGGAAGTGGATTGGGACAACCATCTTCTTTATGGGCCTCTGAAAATCTAGGTCAGAGCATATTCAAATTCTGACTGATGTAATCACTTCTGGTAGCAGGAAATCTAATAGAGCAAAGCTGTTTGTACTTGAATGTCAACTCAAATGCTTCCCATACCAAGGGTTTTGATGTCCTCCCCGCCTCCAGTTCCTTCATGAGCAGCGCAGATAATGAAGTAGTCTGGGATACAATGTCTTCATTGTGCAAATGGCTCATGGCTCTTTGTCTTTTTATTCTTGCACACAGATGAAGAGGCTGCTTGGCTTTCCAGCAGATAGTGAACTGCATCTGCCCGAAGACGCAGAGAGAGCAGAAGCGCAGAGGACAGTTGTGTGTGACAGTTGTGGAGGTATCCCCAATCCCTTTGATTATGGTGCTACAGACATTCACGTGGTGTGTTCAGCCCATTTTCAGCCACCTGCTTCTATTACTACAAACATTTGACTTCAGCTGAGGCCCTGAAACCCACGAGCTGTCCGAGGCTGGCATGGAGATTAGAACTCCTGGAGGTCTATGGGTGCTGTTTGAACCTAGCCCTGCTGTGAGCTGGAGGCTGGACTGGGTGATCACAAGGAGTCCCTGCCAGCTTCCCAAATTACGTGCTTTCCTCCGTTTCCAGAAGGTCCTGAACTAGCCAGCTTAGTGCTGGTCTGTGCCCTCAGGCGCTGCTGCTCCCTCGGGGAGATGGGCGGCCTCAGAATTTTCCCCAGTTCTCTGCTGCACCCCAGTATTTCTCGCCCTTACCAGTGCTCAGCCTCCACAGCTGGAAGAGGAGCAATGAACCCCAGCAGGACACCGTCCCAAGTGCAGAGACTTCTATACTACTTTCTGCTAGCAGGTAGATTAACTTCATGTTTAACCTTGACAATGTTGTTCAGAGTTACAAAACTGTCTGGCAATGCTCCCCAAGAGGAGTCCTGACTCCCTTTCCCCCGCTCCTGTTGCAACGTGATGCGTTGGCACTACTCTTCCTCCTCTTTGGTGATGTAGCTCTGTTGCTCACCTTCCCCCAGCATCTGCTGCAGGATTGCTGACCCTTTGAACTTGTTTTCATCCTGTCAGCACAGCATTTGTAAGGCAGGGAGCGCAGTCATCCCAACAGGAGAGCGCTTCCTGGGAAGCTGTGAATCACTTTATGAGGCTGCCGGCACGCTTTCGTTTCTTCGCTCCCAGTGCTGGAACTCCTTACACCCACTCAGCCAGGAAAGGGCCGAGGGGTGTCAATGTGGGGGTCTGCTCCACGTCACCAGCTGCCCGGGGAGTTTTGTTACGGCTTCGGCCGCTCCTGCGCGAGGGTGGGAGCGGGGCTGAGGGAGCCAGGCGCGGAGGAGTGCTGCGGGCAGGGAACAGCCTCTGCGGGAGGATGGGGCTGGAAGGAGAGCAGCTAGCAACCGCATGTGAAATCTGCGCTGTGCTGAGAGGGATTCGGTGCTCACAGCCTGGATTGAGAAGCCTGTCTCTGCCCGGCATGCTGTTTCTGTTTGTTTATTATCACAGTGTCTAGGAACTGCACTTATGTATGAAAACATCTATTGTGACTGGAACTGTGTAAACATCTGTTGCCTACTACGTTCTCCCTTCCCTTTCTCACACCCCCTCCAATACAGTGTACGCACTGAGTATAAACATGGGGTAACAGCAAGGTCCAAGCAGTTGGAAGGAGGCAGGGAGGCAATTTTGGTGTGTACCATGTGTCTGTGTACCATGGCAAAAGGGGTTGTGTATCCTTGGAAAAGGAGAGCAAAATGGTCTTGCGTTTGTTTAAGAGGAGCTCGTTACAAGTGTGAGTTTTTGCAGAGGTGGCTTCCTGCGACAAGCAGTGGTGATGAATAGGCTGACTGGAGCTGGGAGCTAATCTTTCTGTATAGATGGCTAGATGGGCAGAAAAGACCTGGAAAGGGAAGAAAAAGAGCTTTGATTTCATGTGGTATTGATGGAGGCCAACAGTGGAAGGATGCGATGGAGAAAAGGTGAGAACTGATCTTCGCAGCTGCTTTCTAGAGGGATCAGAGCAGGATAAGACTGTGCTTAATAACTCCTGAGAAAAGGATGTTGCAATAGTTGATGAGAACATGGATAGGATTTTTGGCTGGCTGGCTGGAGTAGGAAATGTCTTAGACAGAAAGAACTGCTGTGATTTAGCTGTGGATTGAATCTGAAGACTCAAAGAGAAGCCAGTCTCCAAGTCTCTTCCCTTAGTTTTGAGGAGGAGACAGGAGAATAAGAGGAATTAAAAGGTTTATTGAGGATGCAAATATAGCAATATTCTTTTTGCTTTTTTGGGAACACTTTGCATCAGACATCTGAACTTCATTATTCCTTTCACAATAGTCCCGTCCTTATTTTTGAGCCTAAACCAGACATTTGGTGAGCTACTTAGTGAGGGTTTCTTCTCTTTGTTGTCAAAAGCAGAAGTCCGTTAATTAATGTACTTGTTCTAGTTAGTTTTACTGAAGCTGTCAGTCTGTACTGAGGAAGCAAACACTTTCTGTGACAGCTGATGCATGACTGGTATGTTGGAGTGTTTACATGGGGTTAGTTGAGGAAGTGGTTGCTAGCTCTGAAAAATACACAGGGGAAAAATAGGGGATTGAGTTAGATTAAAAATTAAGCATGTCTGGATAAAAGAAAACAGTTGGATTGCAGCTCTTATTTTACAGGAGTTTTTTATAGCTTTTTATTGAATAGTCTTGCCCCTGGTCTGCATTCCAGTTCACTGGCACTCTAGCGTGGCACATTCTTCACAGGTTTTGTTACGAGCTTGCCTTTTAACTCATTTCCCTATTCCATTATACATTAACTCCCTTTTCAGTTTTATGTACATTAGATTGCAGCTTGTCAACAAACTTCTGTTATCTTTCCAAGTTGTCTGGTAAAATTATAAGGCCAGATAACAACACTTAGAAGATAGTATCAGGGTGTGCCTTGTACATAAAGGAAAAGGAACAAGGGATAGAAGGAAGGTATACAAAAGGTCAAATCTGCTCAAAATAGACTGTGGTTAAAACAGTGACTCAATATAGAAAATTACAAGGACTCAGTATAGGTGGATTGAGCAGGCTAATTTTGTTACAAGTGTTTCAGGTTTTTTTTTACTGGGGATAAAGCGAAAAGCAGGGGAAGAGATAAGCAGAGATTGTGGAGTGTGGGAGGAGTTTAGAGAAAACAGTGGAAGTTGTAAGAAAGAGAGAGAGTTCTGAACTGCACTGGAGCATCTGGTCCCCAGTACTGAACAAAACCAACATTAAATGTACTTTTACGTACCCCCAAAATTCTGAAAAGGGAAGTGTGGTGTTTGTTTGCAGCGCTGAGGTACCACTTGCAAATCTAAAGAAGGGGCTTTTTTTAAGGATTAGTTTTATCACGTTTTGTTTCCCTATGTTTGATCTGGACAAATGTAATGAGAGTGAAAGTGATTAGAGCGTTAAAATTTGCTTTAGGTTACTTGTAGTTTATCAGATAGCAGTCAAGGCTTAGATGAATCAGTGCTGAATAATGCAATGACCTTCTCACTGTCTTCCTAGCGGGACTCAGTTTCTCTTTAGCAAGGGTTGTCTTCATCAGAGACACTGCTGAGAAGATGATAGCTTCTCACAGGTAAACAAACTGTTACAGGAAACTGTCTGTTCTGCAGGAAACTTGGAGGGAGCTCTTGCATTAAGCAGACTGTCTGCACCTCGTGTATTGGAATACCCAGCATCATCTCCACTGTGTATCTCAGAGGAGAGGCTACCTCTATCCTTGGTTTTAGGTAATTGCTGTGATTTTATTAAACATTAAAAAATATTTTTTTCAATGTTTTAGAACCTAAGTGTTACATTTTAAGAAGATGTGGTTTAGTAAAAGCATAGAAGTAGACAGGTATATATCCATTTTTATAATGGATTTGCACATTTGTTTGTTTGTTTGCCAGATACATTAGAAACTTCCAGAGCTCTGACAGATGGAGATGTAACCGGAGGCCTGTACTATTGGGAGGTTTCCACTGCAGTTTGCAAGTTCTCCCATATAAGAAAAATCTCTTCTATGCCCCATGATAAAGTCTGGCAACTGAAGTATGTGCTGGCTTTGTAGGTGTACCAACTCATGAGCTAGCAGCACATGTGAGTTGTAATGGGATAAAGCCAAAAACATATACTTACCCGCAGGTGAGTTGAAACATTTTCATTTCCCCTCCCTCATCTGGCAGACAGATGCTAGACAGACAATTAATTCCTCGTGGCCCTGAATTCAGCAGCCACAGGAGGTGGCTCCCATCTCTGGATGACATATGGGTTAGCCTAGTCACAATACAAGGAAGGACGATGACATGAGAGAATAAAATAAGGCAGCATATTTCCTCCTTTCCTGTGCTGGAGACCAGAGCTCATCAGGACAATGACATGAGCACACTTTAGGCAGTCCCATAGGCAATTCCCCTTGCCTGCCCTTTCTGGGTGGCTGGTAAGTAGGGAGCGGCAGATGCCCTCCCCATAGTTGGGGATCCAGTTTCATTTAACCTTCTGAGTATGAACCTGATTTCACTGTTGGAAATTTTTCACCAGTCAGAATTAGAGCCAGAGTGTATATTTTTTGTTTAATAATGATGAAATAGTCCCAGTAAGCGCAAAGCACGTCCAGTAAGTGCAAAGCACATAACAAAGGTTGAATTTTGATCAGCTTTTTGAGATTGTTCAGTTCCCATGCAGAGCACTCTACAGAAATACAAAGCTACAAAATTAAAAATATAAATGAGAAGCAGCTCACAATGGTAAAGGCTAACATTAAATTAGAAAAAAAAATCAGAGTATATGTTTAGACATATTTAGATATGTTTAATACTGATACCTTAACAATTCACACACACCAAGTTGTAGGTAAAGCCATTTGCTATAGAGATTGGCAAATTCCAAATTAGAGACTCTAACCTTTATCAGCTCAGCAACCACAAGGAGCAACGAAACTTTGCATTACCTGTTTTATTATAAGCTAAATGGGAGAAATTACAGAGCCAAACTATCAATTTTTTTTTTTTTTTTCCAGTTTGACTTTAGGATAAGCTTGACTGTAGAGAAAATACATTGTCTGGTTGGTTTCCTCTGGTGACAGTGTAGCTTCTTTTACAGTGAAAGGAGAAAATACCTTTTAAAGGAAAATATGAGCATAAACCCATGAAACCCAATGTGGGAACTTCGGCAGGTATAGCACATAAACCTACATCTAAGCCGTTTCTTCTCTTTTGGTTTTACCGTGACTAGAGCGCTTACTGACTGTTCTGCTTTCATGTTACATTTCCTGCTACGGTTTTCAGTGCACAAGCTGTAGGAGTTTTTGTGTTTTAACAAAAATTTCCCAGTAGTAAATTTGTGTCAAGAAATTCTTCTGGACTACCTTTGCAGATAGAGTATGTGGTACAAATCAGTGAGAAATGGCTATTTCAAGAGCGGAATTTCACAGCCTGGTGCCTCTCTGTGGTAAGCACGCCTCTGCCTGGTCTGTGTTTGCGCTTTGGCATCAGAGCACCTTGGGAAGCGTAGCATATGGGCTGCCTTGGCAATGTAAATGTTCTCTGCTTCCTCGTCCTGCGTTGTGGAATGTATATTTTGTAATCTAGCTCAATCTTTTTCCTTTATTTTAGTGTTATTTTTTAGTGTTAATAGGTTCTGAGCTTATTGTTTAATGGGTTAGTATAGTGTTACTAGGTTTGGGGAGGGAGGTCGGAATGGCCTTTGCTTTGAGGTCAGTGCTGTGGTGACATCTCTGACTTTTTAGTGTGGGGAAGTGAGCTTTCCAGTCTCAGGCAAACAACCAAAAAAACCTTAGCTCCTATGTACACAGCAACGTAGACAGCTCTTGGAGAGCTCCTGGTAGTTCAGGGAACTTGAGATCCCCAAATCAGTGCAGTTCTTCAGAGCATGGGTTTGAATGAATCATTTGCAAAGGGCCTGAGCTTTAATCTTGATTTACATATACTTTAATCCTGTCATATATACTGTTAAGTTTCCTTTCTGCCTTGTATTGTCCAAAATTGCCATCCGCTTGTCTCAAAATAGACTCCACAAAGGGAAGACAAGACTCTCTCTCAGACAAGTGACCAGTACCTGGTGTATCTCAGTGTCTTTCTGGTCTCAGGCCACTGGCGTGCAGTGGACCATTAATAAGATGAGTAAATTAGAGCATTGCATGTGGGTAGTTATCCCTAGAGACAGGTGACCCGTGTAATCGTGCCAGTTCCCCCCTACAAAGGGGTCTCACCAATTCCAGAGACTTGCCTTGGTTTTCTGTCTTGTTACATACAGCGTGTAAAAATGTAACCAAAGCTGCTTTTCCCCCTTTCCATTCTGTTTTTCTGGATATTGGATTATTCTAGCTTTTGGAAACACATTTATTTAAAAAAAGAATTGCACATTTTTCTTTCAGGAATACAAATAGTTCTGCTTAGTGATCCTTTTTTCCAAATTAAGCATGCATTTCCAAAATCTACAGGGAGTAAAAAGCAAGCTTCATTTTCTATTTGCTGTGATATTTAGCTATTGTAGAATCTTAATGCATGGTAATTCTAGTTTTTTGTCAGGTACACCTTTTCTACTTTATTATGTTGTCTTCCTTCACTATTATGTTAATATTGAAGACATACCGTAACACTTCTTAATATTAAATTTTTTACAAGTGTGGTCTGTCACACACACTCATTTCCTATCTTGAAATTATTGTTTTAGAAGTTTCCCCTTAGTGTATGAACCAAGATCTTCATTATCTGTCTTATCTTTAGGGCTTTGGAAAAAAGAAAATTAATGCAGAAATAACCCTTTCAGACTAAAGATTTTAAATTTTCCAGAACAGATTAGCAGTACTGTACTTGCTGAAACCACAATGTCTCACAAGTAAGATCACAGCTAAAAAATGCAAACTAAACCAGCCCTACTCCCCAAAGGCTGTTTTCATTTAAGGGAAAATTCTCCTCGCACTCATAACAGATTTCAGATATGTATAAAGTGAAGGATATAGCATTCTGCAACTAAAATAAAGGTCCTAAATGCCCCTTATTCTGCAGAATATCACCCATTCCAGTACTAAAATTACTTCTGTTCCATAAAAATCTATTGTTCCTTCAGCTTTATTATTAATAATGACTTACTTGAAGAATTGTGAAATAGGGTTTTACCACTTTCTCACAGAATAGCTCCTAGAGGAATTCACTGTTGTGGAGGAGCAACTCTTTTATGATTGCATGTGATTGCATCCTGAGTCTTCCTTTTGCATCGCATCCAACTTCTTGGCCGTTGAAGACTGACAGATTTAAACTGAAAAAAAACCCAGTTTGTCTCAATGCAAAGGGATTAACTATTCCTTAGTTCAAGCTCAATGAGTAGAGCTATATCTTCCGAATGATCTCTTCAGTTGACTTCACTCTTTTCCACCTCACAAATCTTCTGGTTTGCATTTTGGTTGTTGTTATTATTTCTGCCAGTATTATTGCAATGCCAGGAAACTGTAGTTACAGAGGTGGATTCTGTTTTGACCATAGCACGGAGAAAAAGGCCCCTGCTTCACAAGCTTGCAGTTTAAGTATAAAACAACACAAGTCTCCGGAGGACCTATGTACAGAGACAACAGGGCAGTAATGATCACCAAGGGGGACTGTGGTCATCGTACACCAAATTGTTTTCAAGATTCTGTAAGTATCACAACAAGAGAAGGTTTTTAAGCAGGTACTTGAAAGAGAATAGTGATTTTAATTTTGCAGTTATCAACGGAGAGATCCTCCAAGTTTCTAGTGAAAAGTGGTTCTAAACACAAAGGCAGAAGTTTAAACATGTAAAATGTAATGATTAGGCAAGAAGCATCGCTGGCAGTGAAAGCTGAAATCTGACCTGGATAGTATATGAGAGATGTCAAATACAAATGAAAAAATCTTGAAGGGGTAGATCAAGAGTCTACGTTTGATGTACTTCAGCAAAGGAAAGATGCAAAGAGGACTGAGAAGTTCAAGCAGAGGAAAGACATTAACTTTGAAATAGCATATCGGCTATGTATGAAAAGGTCAAGAATGTTTTTAAGGAGAAAGACATTACATGCTTTCACTATTGGGTTCAGGAAGGATGGAGGTGATGGATTGAGGCATGAAAAACTAATTTTTAGCAAGGAAGAAGGGAAGGAAGCCAAGCAGACTACATAATAATTTAACTTTTATAAAAATGAGTAACAGTTAATACGAAGTTGTGTTATCTTTTGCTAGACCAGCCAAAGTTGTTGGAAAGTAACACACCTACAACCTGGTTTTTTGAATTGCCTAATAAAATATAATACCTGACATAATGTCTTTTTCAATCTTATAGGATGTTCAAAACATATTTGGATATGTAATGTGGGGTTGATATGAAATAGAGGTTTTTTTCTTTCAAACATAGAAATAAATATTGCTTCAGAGTAACAGTTAACTTTGATATCAAATTAATATGAATACCTAGAACCCAAGTTTTTGCTTACTTTTTAATAACTTTGGAACTCTTGACAGCTTTTTTTGTCCTCCAAAAATCATTCTTGCTGATTGCCTTCTTTAGCTGAAACTATTAATGGTTTTGGTTAAATTAGTTATTGGTTTCAGTTGTCACAAAAATCCTATTTGGGGGCTTTATCTTTAGGTCTGGAACTATAGATAAGTCAAAGTGCTGGTATTCCAAAAATAGGAATAAATAGGAAGAAAAAAAGGCACCTTTGTGACATTTCTAGATCAGGCAGGCATAGGATGGATTTCATAGTCAGATTTAATTTTTAAATAAAATCTATTTATAATTTTTACTATATTATTTACACTCATAGTTAATGTATTAATACAGTACATTACGTAGTAGTTATAGTAATTATAGTTATAGCAATAGTATAGATTAATATTGTACTTTATAATATTTAAATCTTTAAATTTATTTTAATTTAATTGTTAACATACTGAGAATTAATTTACTGGCAGCTAATCTTAGTGAGAGCAGAAAACATCAAAGGGATGTTTTACAACTTTACTTCTGAAAACCATCAAGAGAGACTTACAAAATTGTTGCTGCTGTCCCAGCTATGACAGGTAAAGGAACAAAAAGTAGTACAAAGTCTCTTAAAAAAGAAAACCACTGTCAGAAAAGAAAGGTTGGGGTTTTTCTTTTTCATTAGTGACCTGACAGGAAGTTTCCTAGCAAGTTCTTTCATTCAATCATATTCTTTCAAGTGCAGTACAAAAGCTTGGCTCTGCAAATATAATGGGAAAATGTAATCAGCAATGTGAACCTTAACAAGGAAGTGAAATTATTGTCATACAAGTTCTGAACAGAATTTTTCTCCATCATTCCGTGAACAGAAGGACATTGTGCTTATATCATTTGACTAAATTTAACATTGATGTCATCATATGAGCTATCGCATTTCCTGTCCCATCTCTTGTCTCTCAAAGTGCACTCTTGAAGGTTGGATCTGCTGCCATTACTGACGTCTTCCTAGAAGACCCCACACAATTGATACCAGTGTCGCTTTCCCCTACCTCAAGCCTGTCTGGCTCACGTGAGGAGAAGCCCGTACTGCCTGTAAAGACAGGCTTTGAACGGGTACCACTGGGAAAGAATGGTGCACACTAAGTTCAACGGCCAGCTGGGATACGTATGTTAGACCCAGGCATAGTCTGTGGTTTGTCATTAGGCTTAGCGTTTGAGGCAGCTGGAAATGGTGAGGAAGGTTTAGTGGTGGAAACTACAGAAACAAAGAGCTGACCGACTGCTTCAGGAAGTATTTTACTTAGGTTTGGTAATGACTCAAGTGCTTAATCTCTGGTTATGGAGATGGGTAAATTAGGGTTGTGGTTAGGGGGAGGGCTGAAGAAACCCAGGCCCAGAGAGGATGTTTCACTGCTGGATACAGTCAGGTGGAGTGCGATCCTAAGCACCTGGGAACAAATACCTTCTGCTTGTTTCTCGGACATGTTGAAATATCTGCAATGTATACACAAAGCTGAGCTCAGGGACAACATTTGAGGAGGTAGGGCTGGGAGAGCAAAATTTCTTACTGGAAACTGTAACATCTGGGAAGATAAAAGGAAAACTGGGATCTCTGAAAGTACATGGCTCTCACTGCTTTCTCAAACTCTAATTTCAGTCCCAAAACCCAAGGTAGCTTTAGCCCCATACAGTACCTCAATCAGCTGCAGAAAACAAAGTGTCGGAAAGGGAGCTTGCTGATTCATCATGAAAAGTCTATGGTAATGCAGCAAGGCAGAGCTTCTATGCCCTGTAAAGATTATGCTGAATGCAAGATGTGGTGAGGAAGGGTTAGGGAGGGGGTTTGGCTTAGAAATAGGCTTCAAGCAAGCAGAGCCTGTAAAATGACATTAACTGTCAGAAACTGTAGTGTCTGCAGGGACAGAAATGAGAGGCAGTGTTCTCTGCCATATTTCAGATACTGTGGAGATAGCTGTACCAGGCATATGGGCAGGGTTTGGGAGGATCTGGTAACCTGGTGGATTTGGTTGGAACGATAGCTGGTAATTCCTTTTTAATTGCATGCACCTAACGTGACTCTCTTCATTTGAGCTTTCAATGTCCTTAGATCTGCAAGGGTTTCTGGAGGGTCAAGATAACACATGAGAGAACTATGACTGATGTTTAAATGCAGATCAAACCAATCTGCTTCATACATGAAGGTCAACTGTACTGCCTTAGTTAACTCTCGAGTGTTGAGTTGCCTTACCTTATACAGCTAGCCTGAGTTTTCTTGATGTCCATAACTCACTACTTCTGTGGATTTTCAAAGTGCAGGGTTGTTTTTTTTCCAGGACATTTTAAGCTCTAGCTCTTTCTTACTGTGATGTTTGTTTTCTATCAGCCTTGCCTTTTCTTGGACTTCACAATTTCACCAACACAAAGAGCCTCCATATATTTGTGGGATATGGGTAATAGGAATATTTTTTCACTTGTGGAAGGAGCTATGCAGGTGGCAGACTAATCCTGCGTAGGAGGGAAGGAAGAGGTTGTCAGTGTATAGGATCTGACATAATTCCTTCATCATAAAGGTAGTTTCTTAATTTGTGCAAGTCATTGCTGATGATGAGATTTATCATTTTAGCCTTTGTAGCCAAGATTCTTGGAGGAACATCTTATAGATGTTTTTACTCCCACATTGGACAAACAGCATTTCTGATGTTGAAGTGGAGCTCCAAGGAATTTTTCAGTCATTTTGAGAATTTTCAGGAATGATTTGAAATAATTTGAATAAAGATGAGAACCAGCCTGGCTAGATATAATATGGTAGAATCTATCTCTAATTCTAAATCCATTCTTGCTGTATGTATTTTTTTCCTTTGAAAAATAAGGGCAGTGGTTAATTATATATGAGGGGCATGAGTAAGGTATCAAATGTATTTGCAAAATAAATTTTTTCCAGTTCATACACTAAAGCTTGAATTAATTTCTGCACAGATTAGAGAGGTCCCTCCTCTTATCAATGGATTTCTTTCTGTTGGAGGGTTTGTACCACCTTGCCTGAAGTCAGGTTCAGTCTTTGCTGACCTTAACAGGGAATAGGTTGAGCTTCAATGTCTCTTCTTTCTGCATTCCAGAAAAATGCTAATTTCCAATATAAAACTGACTTGATATGACTATGTAAAAATTATTTTCATATCGTGTTCCTCTTAAAAGAATTGATGCTTGAAATTTTCAGAAAGCACAAGTGTCTTGCTTAAAACTGCAACTTTAGTCCTACCAAGTGAATACTCCAACAAGCAGTTTTATTATTCTCATTATACCCTCTCTGCATGAGGCTGAGCTATAATTATGGGAAATTAGGAAATGTTTCTGCTGTGGAAGCATAATAATAACAACTTCTGTTTAGTATTTTTAGATCTGTTTTGAAAATGTAGGTATGAATGATACTTGACTTTCAAGTCTCACATATACTGGGAATACTCCTGGCTGACAGAGGCAGCCAAAAATTTTTTTAGAGGGCGAGGGGAATCTGAATGTTCCTATGCTGAGAAAGCTGGAGGCTTCCAAGTTAATTTTTTAGCAGTAGCAAAACCAGTGTCAGCAGAAGAGGAAAAAGGGAAGGAAGGCTGGGAGGAGAGAAGTGGTGTTTGGGGTGAAATAAAAAGGAAGCTGAGAGATGGAAAAGGCATTACAAGGGAGATCTGGGGATGAGATAAAGAATTAATAGTAGAGACAATTTTGGATTAAGACAATGTTGTTCTTCCTTTTTTCTCTCTTACTTTTCTCTCCTTTCATGCAGTCTCCCCTGTGCCTTGAGATCCCCCTGCTGCTACCACCACCTGCAAACCTGTTTAGCCCTTGTAGCTGCCTAGTGACCACCCTTGATTTCTCCTGTTCTCTGCACCTATTTTTAAGGGTTGTCTTAGAGGACTGGCATTCTTGGTCAGCACCAATCTGAGCGAATGTATGGATTGTGATATATAGGAGGTCAGATGATGTGGCCTAATGATGTCAACGGTGCTAATGAGAGCAAACATTGCAAGCAGTCAGGGATCAAAATGATTGAATGTTGGATTCAAGTCCTGGTTCCCTTCCCTTACAAAGAAGGGCACAGGATGACATAAATATGAATCATCCTCTGTGAGATTCATAAGTAAGAAGTTTATGACCTTTTGTTGTCTAGGACAAAAGAAAACAAGCACAGGAAAGAAACACTCTAGCTTTGGAGGAAACAGGATAGTCAGCTCCAACTTTGATTCATGCTTCAGATTTGGATTAGTAACAAGTTTCTGATAAAGCCAGTCTTGAACATTGCTGATCATATCAAAACCAACTCTACTTCAGAGAAACTCAGAACATAAATCTCTTTCTGTACAGATACTTTCAGTCCCTTATTTAACATAGTGTCTTTGAATTACATGGGCCTCTTTTCCTCAGCAGAGACAGAGTTATCGCATGAGTGTGTTCAGGTGAGTGCCGTGACAGCAAAGCTGGAAGAAGCTCCACAAAAGGTGAAGCAGGTGTCTTTTGAGAATGTGTCATCAAAGCTGTGTTTGCCCAAATGATGATTACACACAGTTATCTGTATATCTCAGCTGGGCTGCTTGATACACACTGTAAGGTACTACTTTTCTCTCTTGTTAAAGATCTGAATCCCTACATCCATCCAAGTCATTCTCTGACTGTTTAGAAAGCTAGTAAGAAACTGAAGAGAGACAAGTTTCTTGCAATCTAATAGAGACTAAATATGTACCTTTTGGAAGAAGAGAAGAATGTGAACTTTACTGTATACTGCTTGAAACCTGATCTGCTCGTGCCTTTAGCAGAGGTCTGCATAAGTCTGCATAAGTCTGCATAACTTAGGCCTGAGCATGTCCTTGCTAGGAAAGTGGCCATCTAACTATGGAACTCTCTGACTTGTTTTCCAGAAAGAGTTGGAAATTATTTCATTTACTGTGTCAAAACTTGTGCCACTAGTAATAGGTGAACATTTCCTTCACAGAGGACAGTATTTCCTGAACTAAACAGATTTTTGTAGAATGGTCTACTTCCAAGGAATCTGTGAACAGTGACGGGTGTGTGTATCTTGGAAATGTTTCAGTTGCCTGCAAGGAGAACTCAGGGCTTTCTTTGGAAAATACGCAAGCACTCAGCCTCCAAAGTTTTTCTGAGGTTAAAAAGAGTGAATTAGGTTGCCTGATCTTGTAGAAGGACCACAGCTAACCTTAGTGAACAATTTCATGCATTTCTTGAGACTTCTGAAATTTACTTAATCCTTAGATATGCCACACAAATGACCCTTAAAATAGTGTTGAGAAGGCTACTTCCAAAAAGCTCTTTGGGCAATGCCCTGTTCCGGCTGGAGTCATGTAGTAAAATTCCCATTGACTTCGATGGAAGATCATTTTTCAGTTTCACCTCTCTGTTGAATACACAGCAACTATTCCACAGAAAAAGAACTGGGTAAGTAAATGTTGAGATCTTTTTTTTTTTTTTT